>JASANE010012189.1:0-12101 GCA_030248225.1 Trileptium ribeirensis | reverse complement strand
TATGTTAACTTCAGTTTCCTATTTACTGAATAATAAATTTTACTATCTTGTTTAATCTTACTGAAATGGACTTGCAGTCTTCTTTTGCTGACGCTACAAAAAAAATGAGGTGCATGGAAAATGGTTTAATTATTTAACTTCGCCAGCGTCGGAAGGTTTGTAAAAATTGCACAACACCCAATCTCAAAACTGTAGGAACCCGTCCAGTATGTGGATGGATTACAAATTTTGTAGTATCTTGTGGCATCTACTTCATGTTTATATAATTTTTAACTGTTTGATAATATTTATGGAGTATTATGTACTTCATGTTTTTGATATTTTAAACTGTGTTACGTTTTCTGTGTTTGTAATGAAATTTCTGCACTTACTGAATCATAATGCAACAGTAGTGATAAATATCAAATGTAAAATAACGTTTGCAGCAGTATAGATAGTTAACCTGATGACTTATAAAAGTCGGATATATGTTATTGAACATTTGATCCCACAATAACTTGTTTTGTATTGAAGGAATAAGAGATAAAAACAAAAAAAGTATGTTTCTACTTTGTTTCAAAAAAATGATTTTTTCGCCTATTTTAAAGTTGAAGGAATAAACTGAAAAGAATTGGGAAATTTTAAACTGTTTTCTGCACCATTCATAAATAGGAGACAAATAATTATTGGCCCGCCGCGGTGGGAGTATTTTATTTCTTTAGCAAACAATTTCGTTTCTTAGAATTATTTTTAGGCTTTTAAATGTTCTTCATATTGATGAAAGTAATATAACACCCTTCGGGTGACACAAGTTTTCGTGGTCCAAAAAGAGCACCTTCTTGAAGAACTCCATAAACGTGCGTTGCGTTTTTGAAAAACATTTTCTTTCCTTAACTTTTATTGAAACTTCAGTTTTGTATCACTGGAGGTGCTGCAACGTATTTAAAACAAATTTTGTGAAACGTATTGTGTTAATTATGAATCATTTATTTCAAGTCTCGCAATCACAAAATATTACGTATAACAAATTTTTGGCGCGTAAAAATGGTGGTTATGGTTAAAGTGACCTTTTAACCAAAGTATAAGTTTCTAGCACATGTTCATCGTGTGCATAACCTACAGCATTTCGTACAAGACATTAAACAAGAATATACTTTCAGCGTGAAAGATTATTTTTGGTAAAATATAAACAAATTATCTATAAACGCTCTAGAAATAATCGTTAATAATCTCTAGATACTGATAAAACTTCACCCACCCACAAGCAAATCTTCAACTTCAGAATTACTGAATAAATTTTTGCGCGCTACAACTTGGCAACTTACTGAAAATATATTACATAAAATTTATCTAGATGGTCTTTATGGGATGTATATTGAATAGTATTCAATTTTGATGAATACTCAACACAATATAGTTTTTCAAATTTCCTAGATTAGATCTTAGTACTGTATTAGTTTTGTTGAATTCTGAAATACTAGAAGCTAGATGTAAGTAGAAGCCTTGTTTTAATTCAACTGCTTGTGTCGTAATTTCGGACAAAAACTTCTACGCGTTTAAGTTAAGCTATATGCCCGATATTTAAACTAAACACACGTGGAGCAGTCAGTAAAATTTGTTAGGGGCTTATTTGTCTTTTTTTCTGAAGACGTCTCTCGTATCACCGTAATAACATTTCATCGAGATGACCGAAATGTCATCTACACAACAAAAGCACAAACTGAAAGAACTTTAGGCTCTCACATTCATTCGAAATACCTTTATTGATTTTTCAAAATATGGTGAATAAATGATGAGGATAACAGATCAAATCTATGATACAAATCACAATAGGCTTTTAGGCAGTAAATAAATAGAACTCATAAAAATTCCTCACATTTCAACGATGTTATTGAAAATTTTTTGAATACTGTCTTTTAATCATTCGCTAAAATCTCTGCTACAACGGACTAAGCGCATACTTTAATTTCCGCAGATATCAGTTTATCTTGCTTTGCAAATTCAATAGTATAAATCTCAATAGGACACTGTATTAGACTCCAACTATAACGTTACACAAGATGTTTTCAGCTTATTGTAATAGAAATTTTATGAACACAGCTGGTGCAGGTAGAAATATATCTACATAACTTCAGGATTACAATATTTAACTGTGAAATTTGAGCTTCATATTTTCAATTTCAGCATGCAACCAATCTTCATGTTTCGGTTTACTAACTCAGAGTTTATTGTAGTAGCATTCGAAGTAATTTAATAAAATCGAAAAAAGGAAATCTCTGTAATTTGTTTAATTTCAGTAATATATGTTAATAATCGCAAGTGAATAAACATTTTTAATTGATTCAGCTTACAGTTAGTCAAAGGTATGCGCGCAAACATAAGAAGTTAAGAATAACTTTCAACCGAAATTGCGAGCAAATTTTTTGTTTGCGCAAAAGTTTTGAAAAGTGAAACAAAGATGTCGCCCAGACATGACGTTCTAGCATTCGGTAGCTGGGTATGTTTTCCTCTGCGATGTCAACGAAGTGGAATGGTTTCCCACCGATGCAATGCTCAGAATAATTTTGTTCCACCACCTTCGGCAAAATTGTTGAGTTCCAAGACATGAATGTCATAATATTTGTTCAGTTCATTTTCCTTGATGAAGTAAAAGGAGTAATTTCAATTTTGCTGACAGTCATTAATTTTTATATCTTTGATTTAGGCACATCTTGAGCATCAGCTCCAGCGCTTATAAGTATCAGACCGTACAGCAACGGTGTAAAGCGCTGAATCTTCGTAGCGTTACAGGAAACAAAACACAAACACGACAAACAGTGTTACGTTAATACTGGTATAAGTTATACGGAAATGCAATTTAGATATTCGAATATTTCTGTATGGAATCCTAAGCGGTTCGAGTGGCGACACCCAATTACCGTCGAAATTACTTAAAAAATAATTTTTGTAACCGTAAATTGGCTAACATAATGGAATTTAAGACGTAAACCGACATGTTTGGACCTTGTAGACGAAACTACTACCTATTTATCGAGATCTAAAGATTGTGATCCATATGTCTGAAAAGATGGTTGATCAACCTCTGCCTGGCGTTTGTAAGATATTTGAGCAGTCATACGACTTGAGCTTCAAGTAATAAAAGGAGTCAAGGATATTTTCAATTAAAATTAGCAAATTTGCATGATATAAGTTAATCGATAAAAAATAAGGATGATTACAACCCACCTCAATATTTGCACTGTGCCCGATCGCTTTCGATGCTGAACCTCAACGACATCACCAACGAACCATCTAGATGTCTAGTCTCCAGTAAGCTGGATTGAGTCATAGCTTTTCATCAGATTCCAATTGCACCTGAATATGTTGAAAACAGCTATCACAGCACCACTCGACATGTTCCTCTACCGACACATGCCATTTTGGTCTACGAAATGCTTCACAAACGTTGTAACGTCTGATGGATTACGCTTTCCACGATATGCTACTCGTGAAAACGTACATAGACGATAATATCGTGTATAATATTATTCTCGTGGCAAGTGTCACCGATGACGAACATGCGATCATCTAAACTGCGCAATCGCACGTCTCGATGAGTATGGACTCGCAACTCAAACGAGCCAAATGCAAATTCTTCAAGCCGGCAGTCGAATTTGTCGGCGCCGAAGTAACTGTGGAGGGTTCCGCCCTCTCGCAATATCGTGTCTATCAATCGATTCCAGCAACCAACAACAATCAGCGAGTTGTGACGATGCTACGGCCTGTGTGGTTTTTAACACAGATTTATCGAAGGCTACGCACGAGCCGCCGCAAGGCTCACAGACTTACAAAAACCACAAAGCAAAACAGGATCAAGCGCTTCAAAGTCTGCTAAAATCGAATGGCATGATGGCGCTGAAATGTTGTTCTCCAATCTAGAGCAGGAGATCACCAAGCGTCCGATAATCGCTTATCCGCAACGTGATGCTCAAAATATTCTCATCACGAACGCATCGAACCAAGCCGCTGGTGCAGTTTTTGCATTAAATTCTCAACGGCGAGCTGCGTCCATTCGCTTTCATTTCCCGTAAGTTCAGCGTCAGCGAACGAAAGAAGCCGACATTCGACCGTGAACTGCTGGATTTTTTTATTAGCCTCAAACATTTCAACTGGCTCATCGGTTATTTGACTCAGGGCTGCACACAGACCGTAAGCCACCGCTCTGTTGGTTCCCCATGAAGCATCCGAGCCATCAACAGTGCCGCTGCCTATCGTATATCTCCGAATTCGACATAACGATGCGACATGTGGCTGGTGCCGGAAGCAACGTTGCGGATTGTTTTTCGCGCGCAATGGCTGCTGCAGTTCAACCGACGTCCACGGTCGATAAAATCGCAGACACTCAAATGGAGGATCAAAATTTGCAAAAGCTTTTCACAACAACAACGCTGACGTCCTTCTGTCAAGGGCAAACAAAACTAATACAAGGATCGTCCATTCCTACCGACGATAATCCGACGACGCGTATTTGCTCCGTTCCACAACCTCTTCCATGCATGACGTTGGATATGATAATAGTATGCTTGACCAGGTATGAGAAAGGACATTCGCTACATGGTCAAAATTTAAGAGTATTGCCAAGCATCGAAAATTAGCCGCCGTACAGGGACACCAAGCTAATCAATACCGACGAAACAACGGTTTCACAAGATTCACTTCGACATCGTTGGAACGACACCGCCAAGCGCCGCCATGCAATATATTTTCACAATGGCCGATCGGTGTTCTCGACGGCACAAACTGTTGATATTGATGTCAGCGATATTTAAACGTCGACAGTGCCGATTCGCTGGTCATGGTGTGGATATTGAGATTTGGAGTTCCTCAAATCATCGTCACTATTCGAGGCGCATAATTCGAATCTTTCTTATGGAACGACCTAATGTCCAAATTAGGTATCAAATGACAGCGTACAATGTTGTCGGGTTGATTGACCCTTAACAGATCGAAAAGGCATGAAATATACACACAGGACTCTAGACAACCAAATTATTGTGTTAAGTATACCGTAAACTATATAGACTATTTTTGATGCCATGTACCAAACTACTGAAGACCGACTATATTCTGGAAATTGGGTTCATTAACCCTAAACCGTATGAAAACGTTTGAAAAGGCATAGGATACTCGTGTTGGAGTTTAGATAACCAAACAATCGTATTCGATTTACCTGAAAACCTATGTACACAATTCTTGATGATAGATGAAAGGCATAGGATACTAGTGCTGTAGTTTAGATAACCAAACAATCGTATTAGGCCTGGCTGAAAACCTATATACACAATTCTTGATGAACTGTACGTAACGTGTAACAAAACCACCACGGAAGATAGGCTATTTTGTGGAAATCGGGTTCATTGACCCTAAAAGCATTGAAAAGACATGAAATATGCACGCTGGACTCTAGACAACCAAATCGGTATTCGGTCTTCAGAAATACTAAAGTATATATAGATTATTCTTGATGCCTTGCACGCAACATATAATTCGACAAATGAAAACGCACTGTATTTTTGAAATCGGATTCGCCGACCATAAAACCCTGGAATCCTCATGAAAAGGTATAATATATTCAAGTCGGACTTTAGATAGAAAAACCATCGTATCCAGCGCGCTTGGTAACTTAACAGGCACTCATTGTAAAGTAAAAACAACCAATAACACTGTGAAATTTGAAAAATCTCTATTTATGGCAAAGGGTCGACGACGCATTTTGGGGAACACAGCTGCACGGGGAGGGATGCCACAAAGAATCATGGTTAGCAAAATTATAATTCTCGATGAGCTGGCGCGCGATTTGTCGATGCGAAGTCTGATATGGGCTACGAAACACCTGTACCCGTATGGACAGATTTGGTAAAGAACCCTTAAATACCTGTTTTTTGCCATTTTGTCCCAGAACATGTGCTCGGATAGCTACATTAACTAAATGGCACATCGTCATCACTTGCTATCGGCCAAAAAATCGTCGAGATTCGTCCATGTGAAAATGAGTTATGAAGAACAGCGACAGACAAAAAAATTTATGATGTTCTCAGCGCCCTTAGTGGAAACTCCGTACGCTTCGCTCCCTCCGTTTCAACTAGTATTTATACAATCAAATAAATATACGATGTGTATAATAGTTGTGTAACTCTATCCAGCTAGTTACAATGGGTATTTCGTATGTAGGTACTTGACCAGATTATTGCGCTACTGAGTTTTAGGATATCTATAGTTTCGTCACGAATCTAAATGGATATATGATTTTTGCATCTACACAGTCGCAGCAACACTAGTAAATCTCACTAATATGTGTGAACTGAAAGACAGTTGCTGTTGTGGTCGGAACAGATTCAATGGTTTGGGCGGTTCGAGGGCCATCAGTAATTGGAACATATCGCCGGTAACCATCATCAGTCAAGAGGTTTTCTACTGCTTGGATGGATTAGCAGAATAAATTTGCAGCAGCAATGAAGATCGTAATGCTAATGCATGATTTATGTATATACCATTGGTTACGTTTACATTTTAGACAACAAATGTTTCACTATCGGAAGCAGGTACCGAAGATGACATAGATAATGGAAGTTCAGCCGATGGCCGCGTTGCTGTTCCATCAAATATTGCAACGACGAACGTAACTGCATCTGCAACACAATTTAGCACTGTTCCAGATGTTCATCGCAAAAGCATACCTGCGTCTCGGTCTTCGCCATCGCCAAGCTCGCTTAAAGAAACAGGATGTGATAATCTTGGGTTTAATTGCCCTATTACAAGTGTGACAGTTGATACAGCTTTGACAGGTTAGTAGTGCGTATTTGTGCAGTACCTGCCGTTTAACTTATTGATGGTTTTTAAAGGAACACACACAATTACATTAATCGTAATGTATGCAACCTATTTATTCATGCCTGGCTGGCTTCTTGGCAAGTGTCAAACAAGTGGGAGGCGTTGGTGCTCGCAAAGGGGTGAATTCGGTCGTCGCTATGGTCGGAAATGTGCATTATAAGTCTATAACACCTAGAGTTTTGGGAAAATGCCGAAAACTTGTAATTTTTATCTACAATTTACCGTGGATCTGGAAATTCTTCGGGGTATGGGTATGCTTAAAATTGTGCAGGGGCTTGTAGTTAGCTTAAAGGTTTATGGATTGGCCCATTTTACAAATGGTGGAACACGATGGGGGTTGCGAACGTCGATTAAAGTGGACCTAAAAACGAAGAAACTTTCTGGGAAAACCTGTAATTTGCACGCACCGAAATTTTATTGTGAGGCGCATATTTCTTGGCTGTCGTTTTTGCGGAAGCATCAAAATGCATGGTACGAGCGGGTTTTGATCTGAGGCCAATGTTTGCTGCAGGTGTAAAAATAGTCCTTACTGGCTGCGCACCCAATTTGCACAAGCCGCTATCAACTAGTAATTTGCAAGGATATTCGGATATCCTGACATTGCATCTCGTAATCAGCGTCAAAATGAAGCCACGATCCCATACATAGAAGACAGTATTTATGGCGATGTTCCCTATGAGTTTTTAACAAGTATATTTGGCCCTGGCGAATGTGGCTTTAGGCGGTTAAATCGCCACTGCAAACTGCCAGTTACTGTCTAATTACAGTACTCGCCAAAAATGACTGTAGCTCGCTCATACACAACTCACTCGAGACTCGTCTGATAGAAATTTGTATTAGAAATATAATTCATTAATTTTAATAGTTGCGAAATCTCGTGCTCGCAGACAACTAGGTCAAAACGCTACATATATTCCTGTTACTTCTTGTAGACACTTAGTGTGCTCTCCAGTTTTTGATAATTATTATCCTCTGCATTATCTTTGATTTTGTCTTAATCGAAAGCATATACTTAAATACACTCGGTAGTTGGAAGGTCATCGCTGGTACGGCAGCATAAAAATATCATGTTAACGCAACCTCAGGAAGTTATCTTAGGTATGTTGTGTCTATGGGTTTTCTGGTAACTTATTTGAATAGTTATTCGGTGTCACTTATCGAGATTGGCTGATTTCAGTTGAAGGAATATTGGATAAAAGGATTATATTTAACTACATATATAATATATAGTTTGCATTGGTTTTCGGTAATTTTGATTATTTAATCAATATAGACATCGAACACACATCGTCGCAATGCAACCACGACGGCGCTCAATTAGCTGCGACGGTGCATCCACATCCTATAATACCAGTTATCAATATTGATCGATCCGGCCTAATTCCATCGTTGCCGACAGAGCTGCCTAGTAAAGATTGTGTAATTATTAATATGACGCCCACAATTCATCAATCTCATGTGGAAATTGAACAAAAATCAGTGGCTGGTCAAAATCAGTCTGCACTATCGGCAGAATCATCTCAGGATAAGCTTTATCAAAATGAGCGTAGTAGCTCCGTGAATGCAACGTCTGCCCGCGAATCACGGCAAGCTACTGGTGCTAACGATTCAATGGTTAGTCAAAGCAGTGCAGTAGCGCGTGTCGGTGGCGGTGAACAACTTATCAGTAGCACAGGTGGTAGTTCGTCAAAACTGGCTGAACCGACTTCTGCTGAAGAAACGGCAACATCTTCGGATTCCGCTAATCGCTCTGCCGAATGCGGAGGTAATCTTATTTTTTGATACTGAATAGTATTTAATTAAGTAATCTTGCTCTTTATTATATTGCATCTTTTGCAGATTGGAAACTATTTAAAGGAATCTAATCAGCCGACCCTCACCTGTTTTAGACTTACGCTCATGCTCAGAAATAAAATCAAATCTTTTGCAAACTACTTGTGAAATATCAGCTTGGGGCTCTAAACAGTGTAACTTTAGGTCGGGTTTGAGGATACGTTGGTGTTTCAGAAAGGTGGGTATAACCTTGCGAGACATGGACAGAAAGCAAAATTGCTTGGCTTAGCGCCCGGTTTACCTGTTTCTTGCCCCTGTCATATAGTGGCTCCTTACGGTTAGATTGCGATGCGAAATTAGGAGATAATGAGATTCGAGCGGCTATTGTAGACATATTCGTATCTTCTTCCTTAGAGTGATAAAATAGGTTTTATCTTTGGAAATTTAGTAGAGATAGATTAAGGATTGCAATACAGAAGATAAGTGGGCACAATTTGTTGAATATAATCATTTGTATATGATAAAGCTAGTAACTCGCAAAGTGATGGGAAACGGAGCGAGCGAAACGGAACTTTGTTCATGTCAACCCGAACAAGCAAATAACTAAATTTGTATAAGGTTTCAAAATATCATTTTAGAAAGGACATTTAAGCTTTGGCTCATAGCTCGAAAATGGCGGCCCTGACAAAACACATGACAGCAATGTTGTTACTATCGAGGACAGGATTCTGCTATCGGTGGGAGGACGATCATATAGATTTTGCCACTCGATGCCTATGGAAAGAGTTACGAGCTAGAATGTTGGGTAGCCCCAAATGGCCTAAATCAAAGTCTCTAATTCGTGCCGGTTTTGTGAAAATTTAGATAGGAAATTTTGGGAGCAGCGCAATTACAAATATTCGTATGCGTCGAATAAAAAATTACGAAAATCCTTAAACTTGTTTAAGATTTATGTGATGAACAGACGAAGAAAAAAGAATTTTTTCTAAATTTCGAGGAATCTTCGTTCCCTACGCTTGCTCCGTTTCAATATGTTTATGAGTTTATCCGTGAACAGTTGGAGAAAGTTTGGGTCTTATTCAGGCGCGAGACTATGTGATATATTCAAACTATTTTGTGTGGTACTTTTGAGAAGAATTACACAGTGCATTATGGCACCATTTGTGGCACATTTAATACGTTACATTCCAAAAATAGTTTGGAATGTTATTTTTACTGTACGACTTTCAGTTGAATTATGTTTGAACTGGAAAAAGTTTCTTGTATCAATCATTCTTTACTATCAAGCTAATGTATTACACTGGAATACGCATTCATGTTTCTTTCATAATGCAATACTTTGCCTTCCTAGTAAAAATAGTAACCTCACATTTACCAAAAAATAATTGGAACATATGCTGCGGCTGAAATTGTTCGTCAGTGCGAAGCGTTTACACTTTTCATTGTGATATCGCGCCTATAGTACAAATGCCAATATCAAACTGTATACAGTATGTATGTGTATTAGCATTATATGCTTATGACATTTAGCGTTACTTGTGCCAAAATTTACCAAACTTGCCCACTGTACCGTCCCACGGGGTTAATAAGCCAATCATTCTCGGATGAAAACAATGAAACCAACGCATTTAAGAGGTTAAATTAAATAACCCTATAAACTTATTGCTCACCTCAACAAGCAAAAAACTTGCTTTGTAAAAGTTTTGAAAATTTCATATTTAGAATGGTATTTTTAAACTTTGGCCTATAACTCGAATACTTGCAGTTTTAATAAATGATTATAAAACATTTCAGTTAAGCTCAGAACTAAACGCAAATTTTTCGCGAATAATTCGATAAACATTCGCGAATTACAATTGAACAGCTGTTTATTTTTCGCGAACTGTTCGCGTAAAATTTGCTTTTATTTCTGAGCTTGATTATACTTATTTCGAATATGTGTATATGTATCATGGCGGAACTAGTGTCTATCAGCACAGTAGTGTGTTCGGTTTGCTATGTTGCAGATGTATCAAATAATGTTATGGACAGCAAAACATAAGTCTCTATAAATAAATTGTTGTGACCTGCTAGGGTATTCTTTCAATCAAGCGCCACTTAAATCCTTTGTTAATAACCAGTTTAGCACTGGTACAACGAACTATTATTAAATTTCTACCAAATTCAACGCTGAGTCGTTTCAATTCCCGTGGCCGCTTTCATTCCCACTACATTTAATGCTATGTTATTGGTGGGTGGATTACTGCAGAATGACCGAACGAACTGAACGCATTAATGGCCAAATTAAATTATTGAAGCCTGAATATATGAGAAATGTGCAGTTACCGTGTTGATGCAGCATTCAGAGTTAATCATTTTAATCTTCATGGTGGAGACTTAGTTTAAATTTGAAATGGTATTTGTGCTTTAATTAACGTTTATCTTTTATACTTCCAGTCCATCTTCAAACGTTGCATGAAATACACTTAGTTTTTTCCGCTGGTGCTGTGCCAGGATTATAATAACTATGGATCTAGTTCTTTCTAAAGTACACAGTGTTGTATACGCTGCTGTTTGTTGTAAATTTTCATTTTTATTTTAATGCTTGCATTACGTAGTTTTGATCTTAATTTGTAATGTTGTTTAGCTTTTTAAATGCTAAAACTTTAGGCATTTTCTCAGTTTTTTCCACTGTTTATGTGTGTCTTTTCTCTGTTAATAGTTTCATAACCGTATGACCTAAAAGATTAGGAGGGAAAGCCAGTTATCAGTAAATTTATGTGATGCATGGAGCGTAACTTTAACGTGAATGCTTCGGAAAACTATATCAAAGCACAAAAGTATTATATTCATATTATCTCTCATTCTTATACTAGCTAATTTTTTCGTCGTTTACGTAAAATGGTAAATACGTACATATACACGACATATTACTTGTGTTTGACAGCTTTAATACTCTATAATATGGATTATCGAACATATGTTTGAAACGGAGCGAGCTGAGTTTCCACTGAGAGCGCAAAGAAGAAATCGTGAAAACTTCTTTTTGTCTGTCGTTGTCATTCATAACTCTTTCAGTTTGACGGATTTCGGCAAACTTTTTGTTCAAAAGCAAAAGTGGCGACGATGTGGCCTTTAGTTGAACGCGATCAGCTCCCACCCACCCAAAATGGCAAAACAGGTTTTTAAGGGTTTTTTCCAAATCTGACCGTACGGGTACCAGTTTTTTCGCAGCCCATATCTGGCGACAGGCTTTACATTGAGATCTACAACTTTGCTTACTACTTTTTGTGGGAACACTCTCTGGGCAGCTGTGCGCCCGAATATGATTTATCGACCCTTTGGCAGAAATTGGATTTTTCAGATTTCGTCGTGTTATTGCATGTTTTTACCTTACAATGAGTGCCTGTTAGGTTATTAAGCACGCTGGATATGATGATTTTGCTACCTAGAGTCCAACTTCACTATATTATACCTTTTAATGGTGTTTCAAAGGTTTT
>JASANE010012188.1:0-31900 GCA_030248225.1 Trileptium ribeirensis | reverse complement strand
GGCTGGTACTACTGTTGTTGAGTCTTCTCTTTCTTTTGTCAACATTATTTGCTGTGACAATGAAGGCAGATTCCGCTTGTTGCTGAACTTGATGTTTCACAGTACTGGTCACTAGAGAATATTGGCATTCGAGATGACCCCTATCAACTGGATGACGAAGCCGCGCTGAAACAGTTCAACGATAGCATCACGTTAAAAGAAGGCCGTACGAGGTTTGATGGCCTTGGAAATCTGAGAACCCAGATCTCCCAGATAACAAGCAGCTGGCACTTTGCTCGGTTTCGGTCCCTTGTCCGAAAGTACCAAGGTGACGAAACAGTCTGGAAGTCGTACGATACGATCATTCGAGAGCAAGAAGTTCAAGGAATCGTGGGAACAAGTCGACGTAAAATCGGCTTCAACATCGAACATCATCCATTACCTACCACACCACGCGGTGGTCCGGCCTGAAAAAAATACTGACGAAGATCCGACTCGTTTATGATGCCTCTTCAAGGGCAACTTGCTTCCATTCTAGCCTCAATGACTGTTTGCTTCGGGGACCGGTATCCTAGAAGAATTCCGCGCGGAATTCTGCTTCGGTTGATATTTCCCGCTATCGTTTTGGTTGCAGATATTGAAAAGGCTTTCCTGCAGCTTTCACTCAATCCGCTCGATAGAGATGTCACTAGATTTTTTTGGCTGAAAGACCCTAATAAACCGTTGTCTCAGGATAACGTATCTGTGTTCAGGTTTTGCACGGTGCCATTTGGCGTGATTTCTAGCCCCTTCCTTCTCGAAACAACTATTCTACATCACCTTGCCATAGCGGCATCGCCCACGGCAAACGAGGTATCTGAAAATATATACTTAGATAATATCTTGAGCGGAGCGACGTCGGTCGAGGACGCGATCTCGAAGTATTTAGATATCAAGGCACTGTTTCAATCCGCATCAATGAATGCAAGAGAGTGGTTCTCGAACGATCCTTATGTTCTGTCTCAAATACCAGATTCTGATAAAGGCAAGGGCGCGCAGTCTTCTTTCTTGGGTTTAAAGTGGGAAATGGCACCAGATACAATATCCGTAAATAGCAAAGGCTTGTCCAGCTTGGTGGTGAACACGAAACGCCAGCTTCTAAAGGTCGCGTCAGTAACATTTGACCCACTTGGATTTTACGCCCCTGTTACGCTCAGAGCAAAGCTGTTGTTTCAAGAAACTTGGAAACGACATCTGAAATGGGAAGATAAGCTTCCGGATGATGTCAAGCATAGCTGGGATGACATCGTTCAGGATATGCTCCTGATACAAAACGTCAAGTTGCACCGGCAAATTCCAACGATCAAACCCCGCTCGACGTGGAAACTGCATGCCTTCTGCGATGCTTCAGGAAAAGCATACGCCGCTGTTGTTTACATTCAAGAGGATTGCGAGGGTGCAACGCCTTTCCTGTTACTTTGTAAAGCCCGTTTGTCGCCACTGAAGCCCATCACCATTCCGAGAATGGAGCTCATGTCTGCAGTCCTTGGAAAGCGTTTGATCCGATTTGTGCTTGAGCACGTGCGGCTAAACTGGTCAAGCTTTCACATCTGGTGCGATTCAGCATGTGTTCTTAGTTGGATTCAATCTGAAAAGGTTCTATCGGTTTTTGTGAAAAATCGTGTCGTGGAGTTGTTGGAACCTCCCCAAATTCGGTTCGCTCACGTTTCAAGTGAGCAGAATCCAGCCGATGCTGCATCCCGTGGCGTAAGTTTAGAGAACCTCAAGGATTCGAATTGGTGTCATGGCCCCTCATTTCTCAAAGCAAATGCTTTTCTGCAAGACACAACAGCAATGTGGGTTGAAACTTTACAACAAGCATCAGTACAAGTGACGATGGTCGCTTCTGAAGAAAGAGCACAGCCTTCTGAGTCGATCATCAGCTGCGACCGCTTCTCTTCTCTCGCAAAGCTGATACGTGTCACAACTCAATTTTTGCGAGCCGTGAATCTGTTTAAACGCAAACAGGAGAATGTCTCGTTCAACTCAGCGCTATTGTGGTGGATCAAGCGAGTTCAAAACGAGTGCGTTGCAGACTCCGAAACAAAGTCAAAGAAGAACAAGAAAGTTCAGCTGGGAGTCTTCGAAGATGAGTTCGGTGTGCTACGATGCAAAGGCCGCTTAATCAACGCCGATCTTGATTACGAAACAGTTTATCCGATCTTGCTTCCAAAGGGCCATTGCTTCACTCATCTCATAATCACTCAATGCCACGAAAATGCCATGCATGCGGGCGTGTCGCATACGCTGTCTGTTCTCAGGCGTTGCTACTGGGTGCCATCTGGACGAGCGGAAGTAAAGTATGTTTTGAATCGCTGCGTTAAGTGTCGAAAAGCAGAAGGTGGCCCCTTTGCCACTCCTCCGATATCTAGTCTGCCCGATTTTCGGGTGTCCAAGACTATCCCCTTCCAGAATACAGGTCTGGACTACTTTGGACCTTTGTATGTGTCCAGTGGTGGTCAATCCAGCAAAGTGTATATATGTTTATTTACATGTACATCGTCTCGTGCAATACATTTGGAAGTGGTAGGAAGTATGAGTACTGATGATCTGTTATTGGCTTTCCGCCGTTTTGTTGCTCTGTGTGGTTGCCCACAGAAAATGATTTCCGACAACGCCAAATATTTCAAAGCTGCGGACCGAACTTTGCAAAAGCTCAGGGCGGAAATAGACAACGCTGGGTCCAGCTTACCTGCTAATAGGATTGAATGGGTCTTTATCCGCGAGTTCGCTCCATGGATGGGTGGCTTCTATGAGCGGATGATTGGTATAGTAAAAATGGCACTGAGGAAGGCGCTGGGAAAATCCGCCCTCACTCTTGCACAGTTGCAGACTGTGGTGGCTGAAGTGGTGGCCGTGATCAACAGTCGGCCGTTGACTGCTTCCGAGGATCTGAGTCATCCCGCGCTTACTCCAGCCCACCTTCTCGGCCGTTCTTATGCTAGTCCTGGCTTTCCTGGTCCAAATCAGGATAGGTGCGACCCGAATTACGGTGGCAATAAGAGCTCAGACGCACTGCTAACTCAGTGGCGTCAGCAGCAGAGAGTGCTAAATCTGTTTGGCAGCATCTGGCAGTCCGAATACCTGACTGCTCTGCGGGAACGCAACGATAATTTTAAAAATCGGGGAAGTTCTTCTCTGGCTCCCTCTCCGGGGTGCGTGGTGCAAATCCGCGAGAGTGCCCCACGATTAACCTGGAAGGTCGGGCTTATAACAAAGCTCAATCTTTCTGCCGACCAGAAGTGCAGGTCAGCGGAAGTCCGACTGCCATCAGGCGCGCTTATTACGCGTCCAATGAAGCTTCTGTATCCGATAGAGTGTGATAAAAGGCTATCTGACCAAAACATGGTTGAGTCTTCGAAGCAGGATAAGAATTCTAAACGCGATCCAAGTGCTCGTTTGGCGTCTAAACGGGCCAGTCAAAGTATTCGTGAACAACTCGCTTTCAGTGATTCTGAATAGCTCATTTCTAAATGTTTTACATACACCTGTTTTGCTACTAACCACTAATCAATTGTCTGTATTTGGTTTCAGTCACAAGAACTCTGCATTATGCCTGTCAAGTATATTACGCGTGCCGATCCGATGAGTCGGCAGAACACTGGATGGAGGTTCATCTTGGACAATAAATGGATGTCATCAGTTGAAATGGCAACGAATTACATCATACTCAAGATCCATGGCCTTGATGAGAAAGCTGATCAACTGGTGAATCACCCTGGCGTTTTGCATAAAGCGTTCGGAATTAGCACTTGGCTCGAGTCCATTCGATTCGCTCCCGAACCAGCATACCTGTCTCACGTTGATGACGTCTGCTACGCCGTTCTGAAGTATATTATCGACATTCCTGGAAATCCATTCACCGCTGAATTTGAGAGACTTCGTAAACACCACGGTGACGACCCCATATCGTTCTTTATGTGCTCCACGAAGGAGTTGGTGTGGGCATACGGAGTTCGTCCCACCGACCCCCGCCTGGGCGAAAGCAATCCACCAGGATTCAATCTGTACGGCGATCTGGTTACAAGGCTGTACAAAGATTGGAAGAAAAGGGAAATCACAGGACTTTTTACTGTTTCCGGCCTTCTGGAGGGTACCGAAAGGTTTGCGAGTCCAACGCCAAAATCGGTGCTGATCCTTTCGGATAGCTTAAGTCGACAGCTTGTTCCTGATTGCATTCCGAAAGGTTTTTTGATCTGCAAACGCGGAGCAAGGATGCATGAGCTAGCAGACTTAATTCGCAAGACCGGCACGGATGTTACCGAGTTTGCATTTGTTATTATCATATGTGGGACCAATCACTGCACGAAAGAAACGAAGTTTCAATACAAGTATTGCGTTGATGGACTGTCCTATGCACCTGTCGTTCCGGACACCGATGCTTGGGACCGATCTTGGCAGCGGCTCTTCTACTATCTGAAGCCTGCGCTGCAGCTTGGGTCTCCGACCAAGGTATTGTTCAACACCCCGCTGGCGCATCCTCGAAATCGTTTTCCACAGGAGTTTGCTACGTGGATCCGCGAGAAGCTTGCCCCATATCCAAACGCATATCTGTATGATTGGAGTCGTACTAAGGATAATCCTTTCTTGGTCAACATCGATAACAGCGGGATCAATCCGCGATTTTTCGACCGTAGCGACCGCTTCCGTTTGCACCTCTCCCACCGTGGCTTCAATGTGCTTGTGGAAGAATGGAGCATGGCCTTTCCAGAACTATGCCGTGTTCGTTTCAAGATGCAACGAGAAAGATACAAGGTAAAAAATCGGACAGTGCACAGGGCTGCCCGGACCCAGACGGTTGATGACAAACCTGAGCCTCCGGAGTGTCGATGATACCTTCTCTAGGTATTCATCTATTTGTTTCTGATACACTCAATTGTGTAGTCAGCTATCTATATCGTTTGATTGACGCTTAGCTAATGCTTTTATTGATGGATTTTATGCTAATCTGTTTGTATAAGTGATAGTTTTGTTTAATTGGTGAATGTTGTGCACAGTGTGGGCTTCTTGACTGCTATTGCTCACTGTTTCATGTTAACTTCTTTCAATAAGGAAATGATATGTTTAGCTTGTTAATTATATGGTGCCGCAAGCCATACGTGTGATTTGCTCTCCCAGTCTTTGCTAAACTGCTGCTAATTCAGGAATCGACCCATGTATTAAAAAACTTAATGAAAATGTAGTCCCCCCGACCTGACGTGTAGCAACCCCTCCCCCGACCTGACGTGTAGCAACCCCGCCCCCGACCTGACGTGTAACCCCTCCACCGGCCGCATGTATAGTAAACGAAACTCAAGGTTGCGGGAACCATATTAGTATATAAGTTTATCATCATTTCACAATGGTATGGGGCCGTGCGGTTAACTGGGCAGCCAGAGAACCCTTCTGCCTGCCCGCACATCTATTGCGCGCATTGTCCTTGGTATCATCACCTAAATGTATGCTAATCATAGATTGTTTGTTTTACACCAGCAGCGTGTTAAACCAAACCTGGAATCTTTAGAAGTAGCTAAAGTCTCACGCGTTGCTTGTTGTAGAAAGGTGTAGCCCCCCACCGACTTAACCTTTTGGGGTACCAATTTTTACAAGGCTAAGGATCTGCCTGCATTTTTTGTCGGACATCCCCCACTCATGGTTGGTTTGTGTGCATACAATAGTATCTGTACCTGTCTTCGTTGCGCTAGAAAATTTTCTGCGACAGGCTTGTTCTAAATTGGTCGATTTTTAACCCAAAATGGGACCGAGCGGCACCATTTTTCGGTAGCAAGTCCTCCAAATGGCTTAAAGCGACCATTTTGGTCCGACATGCATACAAACAATGATTCGCGTGTCACTGCCTCAACCTACAGAATAATGACTTATTTCAGATTAAAATTTGACCCCCAGAGGGACCCTTTGCGACCCCTGTAGCAGGTTTAAGGTAGCTCTTTTTGCATAGAAACATCGATATTCGAAAAATTCAGGGTTTTTACGTCGGAAGGGGTCTTGACACGGTACATTAGAAAATGTTTCATTTTGGTTTCAAAAAGGGGTGTTTCAAAAGTACATAGTTTCGTGAAATGACCCTTCTAGCACGACGAACACCACTCTGAGCCGGGGGATCGCCTTCCCAGTTTTGTTAACTGAACTGAGCTGCTATAGGTTGAACAGACTAAGACACAATTAAGATAAATAAGATATTATCCCACTCCGCCACAAAACTATGTGGTTTGGTTATCGCATTTTGAATCATTCATAATATGAATGCAGAATGACAACTACTTAAAAGAACAATGACTATTTTCTAAACAAATCCGTACTTAAAACATATAATGAACATATTCAGTCTCCGTTTATGTGGTAGAATTTAGCAGGATACAAGCTATAACAACCTCAATTTTGAAAAATATATTACACAGTTGTTTACATTTATAATAGTTATTATCGTCAATACCAGTTCCTGTTGATCAAGCCGAAATAAGTTTTCTCTTGACATGTTCTGCATTTCCAGATTATGTTTCAGTCGTTTATCATCCAACTGAGAAGCGACTGGGCCACCGTTTCGTCGTAAACTTTGAATTCTCGGCGGTAATAATTCTTTTATGCGTCTAGAACATTGAGATAAGCTAGATAAAGTTATAATCAAAACAATGAAATCATGCATAAAGTTAATAATAAAACTAATTCTGATTATTGTCCCCGCTGTATTCAGAATAAATGTCACTATTTTAATACAAAAATGAACTTGTCAACATTATTAAATAAAAATTAAAATGATAGATTTTTATCAGTCGAAATAAAGAAAAAGATAATCGATAATATTATAACATGCTGGAATTAACACAACTAGAAGTACTTGACTATAAATTTTTACTAATGGTCAACAATCAAATAACTTAAGACGTCATCACATCAATATGCGGATCACGATAGACAGGATATATCAAGAAGACATTTATCCCGGAAAACGCAGCCTGACGACGACTGACTGTATTGTGTATATTGTTCCGCTAACATCAACTCCCATAACAAAAACACCCTAAGACATCATGTGGAATTTATGAAGCTACTTAAAATGAGCTATATGGAACTACGATGAGTGTACTTCCCGCGTTCTCACCTAGTTGCCAGTTTGAGACCACATGCATCAGAACAGTATTTCGAATTCGGTCGAGTCACATTGACACACTTCGGCCCAGCACATTGTGTCATACTATCTGCGCGGAGATGCGCTATTTCACGGCACAACGATTTCACGCCGCTTCGTGGTTGCTTACGAGAACCCACAACCTGCAATATTTTTTACAAATCCAACTATCAAAGCTTGCCGAAAATAGTATGAAAATAAGTCTCTTTGGTTTCAACATTTGATTTCAAGAATATTTTGATCGTGGGCTCTAATATTAGTATTACTTGTAACTCGTAACTGTAATGCTACTACTTCAATGACAATGCTACGCTCATTTTATTCATATATCAAAACCAAAAAACTCTTTATTTCTAGCTATAAAACGATTAAAAAGACAAAAACTTTTGAACTTTATAAATGACAAGTAATTTTAATAAAAATTATTTTGAAGAGTGGTTTTTACGGAGTAAAGCATCTAAGACTTACCTTATTTGACGCACACCACGCATATACAATTATTGCTTTAATTGGACTTAGCAATACCGAAATTCTAACATGATCGATTGACCTACATACGTCTATATTGGGAAAATGTCGAAATTTAACTATTTTTGATGCCAAAATTTACCAAATTTTGCTTCGGCACCGTCCGCCGGGATAATATCACAGCGTATATGGTGTTGAAATAATGAAACCAGCTTGGTTAACAGATTAAATAACCCTATAATTCCATACTTCCCCAAAGAAGCGCAAAACGTGCTTTTAAAATTTTTGAAAATGTCATTTCTTTGCGGTATTTTTTTATTAAACACTGACTTCTAGTTCCAAAAGGGAAGCACTGACAAAATATGCATAACACCAAAATTGTACCGCTCGATGAAAGGATTCGTAACAGTGGACTCTGTTTTCGCGAAATATAGATATCCGGATGGCCAAATTTCAAAAAATGTGACCTTTGACCCTTTGGGACAAATTTTAGCCGGGATGATGTGGTCGGCGCTTTAGCGTCTAACGAAAGGGCACAAAGAATGAATTTGTGATGGAATAAAAAATTGTGAAAATTCATCCATTTTATGGTGAGTTAACATCTCCACAGACGGATAAAAAAAGTTTTTATGATTTTTTTTTGCAGCTAGCGAAGTTACAGATGAAAACAAAGTTAGCTTCGCTCGCCCCGTTTCAACAACCACGTCTTCCCGAGCGATCCGGCAAATCATTGCTACGGGCGCAGAATGGACTTTGTACAATCTGAGAATAACCGTGGTATCTCGACCTATATTATACTGCCAAGTCACGTACAATTGGTTGTGTATAGGTTCATTATGCCTTTCTCCAGAACTGGTAACGTTGTTATGCAAGTGATATATTTATTGAATTCGGAGATGGAGAAGCTCTAACTTCGGAATCGAAGAATTCTCACTTGACCGCACTATGGTGAATCAGATGGGCGTCCGTTTATTTTTTCTTTTCTCTATAAACAGGACTTCATTATCTCAATGTAAGCCGATATAGACGTGTGAGGGCTCATATGAAAGCTACAATACTCAAGGTGTGCCTTTTGGAGGTTTTATTCTGATTCGACAAAACTAGGTCCCACCACAGGGGGTCATAGGGGGTACCCAGGGGACATGGCTAAAATGGGCCATTTTTGCTCATAACTCGGCAACCCTTAAGCCGATTTGAATCATTTTAATATCAAAACATGTGCCCAGGCGCTCACCGTATATTACAATCATTGTTTCCTTCTGGAAATTATGTTTTTAGGAATTTTCAGGCTCGAATTTGCCAAATTTTAGCAATTATCACGGCTATTTTGGCAATGACTAGGCCGATTTGGCTCAAATTTTCACAACCTACCTGTGTTTAGATTTCTTAGTAACAGTGGCAATATCATTGATTTATCTGTTTTATTTAGTGAGTTATGGGACAAAATCTCCCTTTTGAAGGCAACCTCGGGAGCAAAGCGCTGCAAGGGGGTCGCACATCTGGCGTTGGCGAATCTATTTAGGACCCTGTAAAACCTCCCGGCGGGCAGCGTACCTTAAAATGGTTTCACCGATTTCACTCACACTTTCACAGTATGACTGAATAGCTCACTCATAATAATATCACAGCATAGTTTCTTCGCGAAATTGTGGGCTCCGAATCCCATTTTTAGACAAAAACAACAGGTTTACTTACAGTGGCAATATTGCTGCAATGTCCATAACATTTCGAGAGTAAGGAGGTCAAACTCTGTTTTTAGCATAAAATAATCCCACATTCAGTCATTACCGAGCGTATAATCTCTATGGTTGAATCGATTTGGTTCAGATTTTTTAGAGTATACATGTGTTTATTATGGTCGGTGATGGCTAACAATGTGTTTTGCGACACTATTCTTTAACAATGCCAACTTTATTCGACCAAATTTTGGGCCCGCTTTGGCCGAAAAACCTGATTTTTGATCGTATCACTGTTATATAACATGCAAATTTGCATAATAGATTGCAATATTTATAAATCGGTAACGCTTTGAGCCATATCGGTAATTTTTTCGACCGCGTTGAAAAATGCGGTGCAATTTAGAATCCATATTTATTGCAATGAGCTTGCTTGTGTGTCTCCCTGTTGCCGAGAAGTGGTTGAATAATCATCATTTCCGGCCAAAATTGAGCTGAATTTAGATGTTGTCGAGCATGCTTGGCAAATTGTCACTCCGATTTAATTTAAAAAATTTACAGATGTTTGGCATAGATGCAACTATCGTTGCACTTCGCGGAATTAGGTTGTCAAAAACTCCCTTTTTAGGCCGAAATTTGTTAAATTTCAGTCATTACTACGAGTGCTTTGCCGATGTATGGCCAATTTGGCTGAAACTTTTACAGCATCCGTACTTAAGTTTACGTGGTTTACCTACACTGCAATATCTCATGCCTTGATAAATTTGAGAGCCAACAAACTTTTCAGGTTCGAAGTTACAAGAATTCAATGGTTGGACCAATTTGGCTTAAAAAATTTGCTAGTATTCCTATGCATGGATAACTCACTCATAGTAGTATTACGAAAATACCTGCCAGAACATTTTTTGGTTATGTATTGCGAGCAGGATATCAAGAATGGTCCAACTTATCACAATGGTGGGGCAGACCTAAAATTTGAATTTAGTAACGATTTTGCAAGCGTTTCTATGTGAAAATTTGCATGGAGGCTCGTTTTGACCTATAATTTTGATTTGTTAGGGCCGGATCACTGGTCCTTTCAAAAACTGATCCGTCGTTCCTGGAAGGAAATTTGACATATAACTGCTTGAAATCGTGGGTGAGGGCAAGCCCTTTTCGACCACCGGGCAAACGAACCCGGTTGGGTACACTCACGCTATACCTTAGCAAAATTTAAGCGAACGGGAATTTCGAGATATGACCAATTTAAGCTCTTGGCGGGTGCGTCCGACTTTCGCGTCATCGGACTTATGGATCCGATAGGATATAAAAGCATTTTATAATTTAATTGAATAACTTGAGTCCTTACATAGAATCTGGCAAATTTTAAACAGAATTCCTGGAAGGAATTTCAAGTTATGCTAAATTTTCACTCAGAGTGGTGGCGTCCCACTCTCGAACCGTCGGGCTAACGAATCCGGTCGAACATTGATTAATTTCATGATTTCATTCAAGAGCACCTGTTCCTACCGATAATTTCACAAAATTTCAGCAAATTTCCTGGAAGGAATTTTGTACAAGATAAGTCCGTCTTAGATGCATGAATATTGTATAGGTGAAATAATACACAAGATCGCCTAATCAAACTTGAAATCCAAAAGGAAGGCTAATGATGGTACGTTTTTGGTTCTGGATCTCAATCGAGAAAAGGTTTATTTAACCTCGGTCGGCTTATATTTCATGTTTAAACTACTAACTCAACTCAGGAAATCATGTAAAATAGTTCTAGTCGCGAATGTCGCGTTTTATTTATACCCTAACTCTTGACCGAAACAGGTTCAGAATGACTTTGACCTGACAAGTAACTCAGTTAACGGCTAACCAGTACTATAGATTTGCTGATAAGCTATAATGGGCAAGACTATGATGTAAAAAAGCACGGACAGGGATTCTCGAAATGCAAAACAATCCAACTTATCGTTCAGTCGTAATTGATGGTAAGCTAAGCTACAAATTTGTCTTCTCTGACATATGTAATGCGGAACTCCTTAACGGGGTCTCCCTGTCCACACTTACGTACTTGGATTCTATTCGTTAAACCATTCATCGTTAGTTTTTCCATAAACAAAACCATAAGCAAGAAAATCAAGCAAAACAAAAGCAATGCTTACTGACCACAACCTATACTGAAGAGCATCAGAGCCGGTCTATATAACCGACAGAACCCCGTGTTGCCAAAATAAAACTGAATTGACGAGCCATTCTGGACGCCTGACCACGGCTACTTTATCAGTCTCCAACCAATCGGAGACGATTTAATTGAGACCGGAGTCTCGATCTTTTCTGAAGTTAACCAATAAACTTTTGATTTGGGGACGAGTAAGTACAGCAAAGGACGTTTCGACGCCATTTAAGAAGGTTTGTGGGGTCGTTAAATAAGCCTGGGGACACCATCATTTCTTAGTCTTTATTCAGACACCATTCATTCCTGGGCTCTTAGTCCTTATTCAGCATAATTGAGACGTTTTGCCCTACTTTCGAGGACGACTTTAATCCCTAACCGTCCAAGTGCCTAATATCTCTCTTATCAGCTAGTTTCGGACCCATTTTAATCCAATTTGAATGATATTTAAAATAAATTTAATATTAAATTAATATTTACATAATTAATATATTAATATAAATCACTTATATTAAGTACGGTAAATGTTTTAGTTTATTCGCAGCTCTCTCATACATATATATATAGTATAATATATAACCGGAACCGGAACACTCCATTTAAACCGGATCCGGAACCTGGTCTTCGAAATTTATATACAGTAAAACAGATGATGGAAGAAATGAAGGTATAGTGGATTTAAAATGCATTAAAAATAACTTTTACATTAAATTTAATGTATAGCGATGGCATTATTGACTTTCTGAAACTTTAAAGAGACTGCGGAAGCTAATAATGTTTAGGCTAGCGTTGAACAAACAATGCCCGTCAGTTAGATCATAATGATGATAACTTTCTAATCAGAATGCTATAAATGAGACACACTGTGATGCTGCTCGCACAGTTTCAATAAATACAGTTCATTTCCAAGAAAGCAGTTTCTAGGTGCGTTGCAGATAACGTTAGTTTACTTCAATTTAGACTGATTTACCAAGTTTACAAGCGCACTTGCGGGTGCTTCACGCAATTTATGTTAACCTAGCATACCCTAAGTACTTCTGCGTAAGCCATACTCTGTTACCGAGTTGGACCGGTTTAATTCAAACGTATCCCACAGACTTCTCGATGTGTAAAATAGCTGCTGTAAGCATCGACATGGCTTTGTTTTAACAAACTCCTGCAGGCTATTATGAAAAATTCCTGCTCAAATTATGTGCCCTACTTACGTTTCACACGGCAAATTGGTTAGTTAATCTTTTCTTTTGCTTGGCTGTATTGGAGCTTGATCATTGTATAATATATATTACATATGTTTGGATTACAGGACGAAGCCAAAAACGTGGAAACGAAGCAAAAAATTCCTGCTCAAATTATGTGCCCTACTTACGTTTCACACGGCAAATTGGTTAGTTAATCTTTTCTTTTGCTTGGCTGTATTGGAGCTTGATCATTGTATAATATATATTACATATGTTTGGATTACAGGACGAAGCAAAAAACGTGGAAAATTTCAAACAAAATTTTTAAACCGGAATTCCGGTTCCGGTATGGTTTTGCCCTTTGCCGGAACCGCAACCGGAACACGATTTTCGCCGGAACCGGAATTCCGGTTACTCCCTGGTATATATAACCCAGGGAATAACCGGAACCGAAATTTACCGGAACCGGAACCAGCAACCGGAACCGTCCATTTAAACCGGATCCGGAACCTGGTCTTCGAAATTTATATATAGTAAAACAGATGAAGGAAGAAATGAAGGTACAGTGGATTTAAAATGCATTAAAAATAACTTTTACATTAAACTTAGTGTATTGCGATGGTATTATTGCCTTTCTGAAACTTTAAAGAGACTGAGGAAGCTAATAATGTTCATTTATCGATCAAATATGTGGATTTTTGGACATCCAGCGCAAAAATGCCTTCCACTATACACCTTTGCGTACACTGCGTCAAATCGAATATGCTTACAAAGCTTGGAGCGTAGAATACACACTTTCGCTCTGTCTCCAGTAGCCTTCCTTTACTACACATACGTTTGTTACATGTTCTTCTGTAGGAAACTTGAAATTATTGGTTTATATGATTCTAAGAGAAAATAATAGATAGAAGGTAATTTTCTGATCAGTGGTGAGGGACACTGTTTAGGCTAGTGCCCGTAAGTTTTGGACAAACAGTGCCCGTAAGTTAGATGATAATGATGATAACTTTCTAATCAGAATGCTATAAATGAGACACACTGTGATGCTGCTCGCACAGTTTCAATAAATACAGTTCTTTGCCAGGAAAGCAGTTTCTAGCTGCGTTGGAGATAACGTTAGTTTAATTCAGTTTAGACTGATTTACCAAGTTTACAAGCGCATTGGCTGTTTCTTGAAGCAATTTATGTAGCCAAGAATACCCTAGGTACTTCTGCGTAAGCCATACTCTGTTACCGAGTTGGACCGGTTTAATTGAAACGTACCCCACAGACTTGTGGATGTGTAAAATAGCTGCTACAAGCATCGACGTGGCTTTGATTTGCTAACAAACTTTTTCAGGTTATTATGAAAAATTACAACTAAAATTATGTGCACTACTTACGTTCCAAACGTCAAATTGCTTAGTTAATCTTTTCTTTTGCTTGGTTGTATTTGAGCTTGATCATTGTATAATATATATTACATATGTTTGGATCACAGATGATGCAAAAAATGTGGAAAATTTCAAACAAAATTTTTAAACCGGAATTCCGGTTCCGGTATGGTTTTTGCCCTTTGCCGGAACCGCAACCGGAACACGATTTTCGCCGGAACCGGAATTCCGGTTACTCCCTGATATAACCCTATACTCATGTATTAATTATATTACTTTATTATAACAAAATATATATAGTTTTATTTCTAAATTTATAATTTAATTATTATTATTTACTTATTTAATATATAATTTTCTTATTATATTGATAGGAACAATATACACAAACGCCAGATAACTGGTCCGACACTATATATATAAAGTCTATAATTATTATTAAATTTAAAATTGTTTATTCAATAAATTTACTATTAAGTTTACAGTGAATTATAAACACCAAACGGCAGACCCGATAATGAATTTATATAAATTAAATATAAAGTAGTTTATTTACTTAATAAATATATAAATTTAATATTAAAATATATGTATTTATTCTGTACAAACTTACATATAAACATATATGCTTATACATTTGGGACCGACGACCGTGTAAACAATATGTTGAAAAGTAAACAAACACAAGGCGAAGTTCGCAAAAGGGGTCCCACTCCCTCCCTCCATGACCATATGGAATATCAATAAGAGGCAATATCAATGGTACAATCAAATTACAGTTATGTGCTTTATGGCTACTGCATAAAACATAGGTACAAAGAAATCAGCGTGATCATGGTAAATGATCATCATATATATATACGGTAATGATGGTATAAATTGAATGAAATGAATCACCACAATCATGGTAGTACAATTGTGCGTTGGAGTAATAATACGAATATATCAGTCCATATGCTCATGGTAATACGGTACAAACCAGGTATACGAATTTGTGCCTTTATGGCAATAACAAATAATGTGGTACGACGGGCAACAATAATAATACGGTAATCATGCAGTCCATAATACAATATTGATACACATACTCTTTAATCATGGAAACGATAGCGGTGCAGACCTTGCTATTATTTAATATACATGTATATAGCGAGAGTGTCGTACATAGCGGTCCAGGACAACGGCTATTAGTGAGGTGGCGATGGGGTCTCCTGCAGTGAGTTCCTTCACACGGGGAGGTCGACATCTAAACTTGCATTGGAAAACCATTGATTACAAAATTCTGCACATGTACTGGCGAGGGGAAATGGCCTCAAGTTCATTCAGAGCCATTGTCGTTGGGAAATCAACTCTGAGGGAATTTGTGACCAAAGGGTATAAATGTTGTCTATTAGGCTGTGGTCAGGATTAATATCGTAACGATCCAACATGGATATATTATACCTCTTAAATTTTTAGAGGAAATTGACTTTTTACTTGGGGTGGGAATATTAAGTAGGGATTCTAAGGCAGTTTTATTAAGGGAATTTAATGTCCATTTCACGGACGTTCAGTGGGGATGTTCAACGAGGCTCTCGTGATTTCGCAATTTATCATCGTACTACGATTTTCGACTTTTTTCCAGTAACTACAGGGTGAGGTTAGACACTTTGCCAAAAATAGGTTATTTGGGTAACACTACGGTTATTTCTTGTTTCACAATTATGGGGAGTTATGTTACTAGTTTACTTGACAAAAATGAGCTTACTAGTCATGAGCCCTGCAAAAAGTTGACATCCTGCGTACCTGTGGAGACACCAGGCATACAAGGCCCCTGACAGCCAAGTATTATATTATCCTCCACAGTACCAAAGTCAAAAAAATATTTACAATTATTAAATAAATTAAAATAATAATAAAATAGTGTCAATAACAATTGTAAACTATGGTACAATCTGAAAATTTGAAATTTCTTGGGCGTTTATATACCAATATTTTCGACCAGCAGTTTACGGGGTTTCATTTGTGACCGCTCGCCATGTTAGAATTGTGATTTTAAATTGATTATTAATTTTACAAGTGTTGATTTATTGCGTTTTAGGTCCACTTTTGTGCCATTTAGTTTAGGGATTTCTTATTTGTTACAAAATTTGCGAGAATGTCCAAAACTACGAAAAAGTATTCAGACCTTCTCGTAATTTTTAGGAGGAGGGGTAATTGAACTTTTTACCTGGCATCTTGGGAGTCCTCTTTGAGGTGTGATTTGTGCATTTTAAACAGGATCGGGCTGACACAATCCTTTTAAAAAGTGAGCTTTATACAGCTCTGCCTGGGTTATGGCTAACAATTCATTATGTTACCGGACTATTATCACAGTCGGTAATATTGAGACAAGTATAACGATGACTTTACTCGGCTTCCTAGGAAAGCGGTTAAAATATTAAGGTTACCACGTTTGCTGATAAGAATACTTGAGCTTACTTCAATCATCCATAAGCTCAAAATTTCAAGATTTTGAAGATTTGCGAGTTATTTTCGGGGTATTTTTATTACTCTTCTTTAGGGAATTCGAACTATGAGAACCTGGTTTCGGGGTTCCATTTTTGCCGTATTTTGGATTTTAACGTTGTAGTCCGATGGGGTAGACGTTTTTGTGATGGGGTTTTAATTTTGTGAAAATATTTTCCTCTCCACGAGGTTTTCTTGCGTTATGTTTTGGTCGGGGTTTGAGAAGCTTTCATGCTTCCTTCTTTTGGGTTAAGATAGGGTTCCGTGAAGGAACCCGTACAAAAATTGTCCAGATATAGATATGAAAGACGATGCGGTATATGATGACGTTAGTAGCACCTGTGTGAGTGGACATTTTAACGGTTGGAGGTAGTAAAAGCTCAAATTATTAAGTTTACTATAGGTAGCGATAAGGAAATTTTGATCGTAAAGATACTTTTAGAAACAGCATTTCAGAGTAAAGTGATGCGAAAATTGGGAAAACCTGCAAAAAGTTGTTTAGGAACGTACTATGGTAATGGGGACTTCATTGGGGTTGGAGGTCAAGGGACCCTTATTCAAGAATTATATCAATATCGGAAGAGTCAAAACATTTAGAAGTACCGGGAATCCTAGCCAATTTCTTGGCTTAAACTAAAGAATTAGTTGGGAAGTTTTGTGTCTCCATTTCGCTAAAATTGCTAGATTCATGCGCATTTCGGGACTTGCACCAAATTTAGTGTACGCGGGTCTCTTAATATGACGTAGGCAGACATACAAGTATAACGAAGCCCATACGAATATATATAATAGATGAAAATGAATAGTTACATGGTGCGACAATGAATATGACATACTGGATTGCTCTCTATATGCCCATAGTTTTAGTTTTATTTAGAGTCATGACAACTTTATCATATTTGATTTATTTGATTTTTTATCCAATGACTCAATTGATCAATGAAAATCTTGTTAATTGCCGGTTGTCGTAGACTATATGATTTGTTATTAAAATAAGTTCATGCTTTTGGCAACTGAAGTTCCGTAGAGAATGACGGCATTTTTAATTTTCGTAATACGTGGGGCGGGTCAGATGAAACTCTGCGTGTGCTTTTCGAAGTTCGGTCGACCAAGCGGTCATGTCTGGTTCTATGTTTCAGTAACGTGGGGCTGGTGCTACAATAGCTATTGCGGAATCCGACAGTAGGTAGTCGAAGGTATATACGTAGCGTCTTAATCGCTGTAATACATGGTTTGCTTGTTTTCCAGGGGTTTCTTAAGCAGGGCAGATAAATATCCGCCTAACATGACGACAGTTTCAGTTTGCGGGGTTATTAAACAAGCGGTCATCAGGATGAGAAATTCATTAGTTGCTCTCGGCCAGCTGTGGCCAAAGTAGGTGGGTTCTCCAAATTGAGTGCTGCCATTTTTCGGTTCAACCTGGTTCAAACCAAGTGCCCCCGGTTCATGCCCCCTGGCAAAATTTTGGCCTCCCACTGGCCCATTCCTCATGGAAATCTTTTTGTTTTCAATCGGCTCAAAGTACACAAAACTTGATCAAAATTTGTACTAAAATTTCTTCCTGAAACCAAAAATTTGACAAAATTTGCTTCACAATCGCTTGTTATCTCCATCAAAAGAGTTTTGGCAATGTTTCTGACACGATTTTAACCGTTTTTCTCTTGGCAAAATGCCCCTGGCTAAATCCGGAGCCCCCGATTCATGCCCCCAGGCAAAATTTCCAGCGAATGGAAAGCCCAGAAAAGTCAGGCTCTTCATTATGTTATGGTAACAGGGCGGCGGTAGCATCGCCGAGAATAAGAGTCATTGGCCATGAGACGATTCCGTCTCTGTGGAAGGTACGTATTTCTTGAGCAATCGTCCCATTACGTTATGACAATTTCTTGGGCGGTGTCCCATTTGAAAATCTTGTGGTCCAACTCTCATACCCCAGAAGCTATCATTAGGATTAGCTTCTAGTAACTGGGCATCACCGGTGGATAATAGTGTATTCTTGAATGCGGGTAGATCGAATTGGCGTAGTAGTATGGTTCTCATCCGGGGTTCCGGTGGGCCTCCGAAAATGGGGGTCGCGGGCTTCAGAAAATCTCGGGGTCAGCCCCCCCGAGACCCGGGGGGGGACCAAAATAGGGGTCAAAAATTTTTCATCCTTTTTTTTGGAAAAAAACATCTAAGCTTATACTGTGTCGCTGTTATCTTATATATCTTAACTTATACTTAGAGTTCTGGGCCGTTCTGTCATATTGCATTCTATTCGTGTATACGAGAATGGCAATATTGACTGTTTCAATTTCGTTTCAGACATTTAGCCTTAAAAAGTAGAAGTATACTAACGAAGCTATTATACTATTTTGTACTATGTCTAAACGTCCTGATTTCTCAACAGCTCTCAGTGGATGTCAGCTTTTCTGCCGATGAACGAAGCTCTCAAACGCCAATGTCGATCGCTCCCAATGGTGTGTTTGTATGTTGTTTATAAGTACTCACATGTGTGCATATTCATGTATATCTTGTAATTATTATTATTATTATTGTAATCGGAGAAGGCGAACAAGAGAACGATGAAGATTTTGTTGTGCTGGACTGCCACAGTCTCTTCGGATACAACTCGGATGAAGATTTTGACGGTTTCCACCCTGAAGAATTGACCGGGCTTCTCACTCCTCCTCCTGCGGACCGCGAAGATGTCGTGGAAGACCAAGACGTGGCGCCGGCGTCAACGTCTTCGCGGGAGTAGCTAATCATCACAACGATGGCGCGCCGGCTGTGGTCCGCGGGGAGGGGGTGGGAGTGTGGTGTCACAATTTGTTGGGTGGCTTGCTGGCGACGGTGGCATTCGCAGTGAGGACCAGCAAGTCGATGCATCCTCAACGACAAAGAAAGCGGAATTATTAGTGAGTTTGTGACAGTGTTAATAAGCACGTATTGTTAAGTAATATTGTGTACGTTGCTTAATCGAGAAAATATACGCCGAAGGGCAAAATTTTGGGGATTCAGCTTAGCGAAATTTTCTGCACTAAGCCTCCGTGGAGGGATGTTTTGGAACTGAAGCACCGCAGGGCGATGTTTTGGGACTTTTAGAAAACAAGTTTCCGAAAAGTTATTTATCAGCAAAAAATCTCGGGGTCGCGGCCGATCACAAATAGGGGTCAGCGTCTCGGGGGGGGGCAAGACCCAATAGGGGAGAGGTTCGAGGTCAATATAGGTCAGTCCCCCCGGCCCCCCTATACCAGAACCCCGGCTCATAAGATGAGGTAGTACGGGACATAGAAGTTGGGTGTTTACGTTATCCAAAAATTGTTGTTTATTCCGATGGGCAATGAATTTGAGATCTCGGGCTCCCAATTTGAGTTCTTCGATGTCCCGTCGAGCTTGATACTCGTTAAAAAGGCAAATGACGAGTAGCTGGTATCCTTATTCCGTAGTACTATATTCGATGGGGTAATGTTGAATTGTTTGTACGAGTGGGGCCATATTTGATAATTTAGGCCATCGGGTGCCTTTGGAAAGAAAAGACTCGATCGGCTTCAAATAGTCGATGAAATAATACGGCACACAATCAGGATTTTCTTTCGATCTGCTGACATCAGCAATTCGCTTCGGTCCTTTGAGTTAATTCATCTAGAATTTAAAATACCTCGTCGTTATTGACGGTTCTTCGGGGTGTATTTTGGTAGGAGCTCGAGGTTTGTAACGGAGTTATTTGTTAGTCGATGTCAGGACGGCTAATGTCGTCCTCGTCGTGGCGGTGGTAGCGGTGTTCGAACGGTTTGAAGTTTAAGAACTTCAGGGCGTTGTTGTCTACGTCCCCGGGGTGAAAAACTTTCAGAGTGGTGTCGTATAGTACGTTCGTACTAGGATTATAAAATCTAAGTAAGACGAATACAAAGGTTGGCGTTAAGGCTGTCTGTCGGAATTGACATGTGTCGATTGTAGAGGAGGAAAAGTTCGGTTTCGACCATCACGGGCGTCACTAGGTCGTTGTGTACTTCTTAGAAAGGCTTCTACCGTTGGAATTGTATCTATCGGTTGAAAATGGCGGTCGCGGGCATGCCTATACGGCGTTTCACGGAGATTGGTTTCTACGTCCTCTCTTCGGGAGGGTTCATGTCTTCTAGTTGCGGGTATTGGATGTGTCCGATTTATATTATCTCTATGAGGTATGTTTGATCTACGTAAGTTTATATGCATTAGTTCCCATTCTTGGTGTGACTTACGGTCCAGATCTCGTCAAAATAACGTTAGTTGCGGTGTGCGTATGCCGTCGTAATAGCAGTTGCGTGCTTAGCACTAGCACAATCGCGGGGCTCACGTGTGTACCACGGTGTTGCCTACGCGTAGAGATGCGTTGCAGTGAAGCTGTTGGGATGGTTTCGTCATCACCGAGTTTTCGGGCAATTGCTTATCTAATTCTATTTATTTCGGGTTCCGAGTCTTCGGGTGCGCTTTCGAAGGTGTTGAGCGGAACATCAAATTAAACCTAAAATCAGCGATTTAGCATTCTCCCTGGATCCGACTCGATTCAGCGCCTTCTTTAAGTCCACAAAATTATACAAAATTTCTCCGCTAAAACGAAATACTATTTTCGCCACTGTTGGTAAGTTAAATTTAATATACAGAATAACGTTAAAGATTTACTACAAAGTTTTGTCGTTAGGAAAAGCCTGGAAATTTAGGAAATTCGGTCCCCAAACTTTTCCTACGGGGACCTATAAGTTCAATTAGGAAAATTTTACGATGACCACCGCCCCTTTTGATACTCTGGTTCACAAGTGTGGACACTCGAACGCCAATTTTAGAACACAATTAAGTCGAGATTTACCCCTCAAAAGTACATAACCATGTATATTTAATTTTGTACCAACCGTCACGATTTGTACGTTCGACGAGCGTGTTTCAAGAATAGCCGACCCTGACCCAAAGGCAAAGCGTAGTGAAGCCTTGTTGTTAGAAAAGTTTCATAGGCATATAGGATATATTTATCTATTCATATATAGTAGCGTAAGCTGATCATTGATTTTTGGATGAAAAACTCGCACCGAGTTTAATCTGTTGAATACGCCCGTAGCTTGGAATAAGCCGAATCGAGCCTATTCTTGCTCCCTTCCGTATTCCCCAAATGTGTGCCTAGTCCCACGCCCAATCGTGTTTTCTGTTTAACGTATGCGCATTGCGTATTGGAAGTGCGCAGTGCAGCGGCGTCACGATGATATTACACAATTGGAGGCCACGCCGTGAGTGTCAATTGTCGTTCCACCCCTACGCCGTGAAAGTAAATTTTCGTTCCACCCCCACGCCGTGAGAGTAAATTTTTGTTCCATCCCTACGCCGTGACAGTAAATTTTCGTTCCACCTCCATACAGTGAGGGAATTTTAACCCCTCTGTTTTAAAATTATCTTGGATAGAGAAAGAGTGACCTCTCGCATACGTATGACTACTTATAGGTTCTGTATATATGTCTAAGAGTGTGAAGCTATATAGGTAAAACCTGAAGTAATTGGCCAAGATTGGTACCTATTTAAACAATGAATCCTTATGTATTGGTAATTGCATGTAGCTGTTTTATTGAAATTGTTGTTGTTCGTACTGTACTGTTGAGCAAATTTGTATACCTATATAAATGAGAAACTATAATCAAAAGACGCGTACTCAGTTAATCTCTTATCACCATTTCAGTAACAGAGTATGAATTCGCTAAACGACACCGTGGAAACGCCCGACTTCACCTCTCAAAACATTTGCTTAATCATCGTCTATCCGGAAATTGGGACATTGATTGGTCACGTTGGAACAGTTATCACTAAACGACTGGGTAAATGGTCACATAGGGAACATTAGTACCAAAGTTATTGGTTTATTGGTTATATTTAAAACATTATTATCGCAATAATCGGGTTATTCGTTACGTCGGCAATATTGTTATTATAGAATTAACTGGTTTATCGGTTTCTTCAGGGAACTTTATTACCTAGCTAATTGGGTTATTGGCTACGCCGGGAACATTAATACCAAACTAAGTGGGTTATTGGTTGCGTCTGGAACACTAGTGGCTAACGTAATCGTATCAGTTGGTGGTGGTTCAGACCCGTTCAAATCGTCCGGTCTTGCTGCAACACAAAATACCGTTCGATCGTCAACTCATCGCGACAGCGCCGTCCGTCGAGATCCAGTGACAGTCACAAACAGAAACGCGAGGAAGAATTGTCTTGAAATGTTATTTCAAGAACTGGTAAAATGGAGAATTAGACTTTGTATACAAATGCTTAGAATTTAAGCTTGAAACATTGGTCAATATGCAAATTACCGTTTACATTATCTAAACTGACTATTGTGGTTATGACTGTCACACAGTTCAGTTCGTATTTTGCGCAATCTGTTTACGTTTACATAGTGTTGGTCGCTTTTACAACTGTCTCATTTGTGTTAAACGGAGGATTACCGTTGGTCTAATTTTCGATGGCCTGTCTACGAATGGTTCAATGATAATAATAGCGGCGTTATGTATATGCACATGAACTGTGATGCCAGCGGAATGGACATTGCGACTACACTACTGTTTTCCATATCTTTAAGTCCGGCTTTATTTCAGCATCGTCCCTGCTTCTTGCCCCTTCCTTTGTCATCTGATTAGTTACATCTGCCACGCCTTTTTTGGCTAGTTATCAATTACGGAATCGTCGTTTACTACTGCTGAGTTTCACTTCTTCAGCCGCTGCTGAGTTTCATCGCGCCAATCGGGCGTATTTCTTAACGTCACTCTTATTGTCGCTCATTTTGCACATCTGTGCTTACGGACATGCATATTTACAACGATATATGTGTCTCGTTACATCGTCTGTCTCCTAATACTGCTACATTTCCGTCACAATTGGGTTCGTGCACCGGGTTGCGATTCTGTCGAACAAACATCAAGAGGACAATCGTCGTTATAATTTGGTGAGTGCTTTTAATTTTAGTTTCTGTTTTTTAACCACAAGAATTGCTGCCCGACCAGTTGGTGTACCGTACCGCGTACCGACGTCGAGAACGAGTGGAGAAGCCTGCGAACTAGAAGAACGCCGTGATCGTTGAATTTGGACACTGTAAACACTTAACCGTTACTGTTTGTAATTTATTCGTACTTTAACTTTCGGCGTTATATATATCTTGTGTGGTGTGTGTGGAGTTGTTAGTGAAGAACACGGAAGTATATTTTTGACGGAAACTAAGTCAAACTTTCTAGGAGTTGAACCGGGAATTTTTGGAGAACTTGGCAGAAATTTGGTAGAATTGTTAAAACATTGCATTGAGAGAAATTTTGGTAGCGAGCCGACAGGATCACCCTTTGGCTGATTTTGACGATTATGTAGAACCGGATAACAATATCTGGGGCTGAGTCGCTTCTGGTAGTGCGCCCTCGCTAGTGGGAGATGCTAATCCGCCGATTACCCAAGGGACTAGAGGAGCTTTACCACGTGCCCCGATTCTGCTATTGATACGTTAGGCACCTTATTACATCATTAAGTTAAGAGCGCCTCAGCGATGATGCTGATTCCCCTTCGTGACATGCCGACATTTGAAGGAAAACCTGGAGGACAAGATTCGAATGTTTAACCGATTGTCCAGTACCAATAACTGCAGTGATGAACACCAGTTGCCGTGCATCCATGCACTACTAAGAGGAACCGCTTGAGAGGCCGATCCAGGCTTTACTTCAACCCAACCGAGAACTTTTGACGGTCTGGTATATAATATCCGTTTTTACTTTCTTTTTCGCGCCACCCACAGACATCACTGGCTGTCCTTTGCACTAGGAAGCAAGGTGCAGAGGAAACCTCTGAAATGTATGGACTAGAATTGCAAAAGTTGTGTGACCGAGCTTTTCCCGATGTTGATGCTGAGCAGAGGGACTCGTTTCTTCGTAAGTTCTTTCAGAGAGGATTGCGCCTAGAACAAGTGTTGAGCAAAATTAATGAGTGTCTTTCTTTTCGCGATATGCTAGAGGTTGCTAAGCGATATGAGGATGCCATATCAGATTGTCCCGAACCGGACACCTTTGCTGCAGCGAGTAAGCCCCGACCGACTAAAGCACTCAACACCCTTCTCTAAGAGCATGGAGGACGGGTCACACAGCTCCAATTAGTATTGGAGGATCACCGCCGCGAAAGTAACACCAATAATGATACAATAAACCGATTACTCGCTGTAATCAATCGCAGATCAGGAACCCCGCATCAATTAAATGCCGTCGCACAGGATTAGATGTTTTGAGCCGAGAATTAGGATCGATCCAGCATAAGTAAGAGTTCGATAAACACTGTGGACACGTGAACGCTATTGCTGTAGCGGCCGAACAATGTGATAGTTATGGTTACTTAATCGCTACGGACGATTATATGAACTATGATGAAGTCGGTGGCGATGTGGTTGCTCGACAGTTGAACGTGATCGTGTCCACTCCGTTTGATGATGCCACGTGTCACACTCGGAGCCACGAGTCGTTCTATCCGACCGATGATATTACCGCTGATGGACCGATGGACGTTGTCGAAGATACCTATGAACGTGAATGGTCATATGAATGTGAGGAAGAATTTGTAAATTGTGTAAACAGCCGTAAAACAGAAAATACCAAAAAGAGGGATGTCTGGGAGAGGGATTGTTTATAATTTGTAACCATTCGCCCGAAACTGGCGAAGAACCTTTTGTATATAATGTACATAGTGATAACATGCAAAAACACGAGCATAACAGCGAGCGAAATGAAACCCTCGTCGATGAATTGAATGAGAAAATAGTAGAGATGAGTGAGATTAGAATAGATGAACGAATGGATGTAGTGATGAATAGTAGTCTTGGTACCGTTGGATTATGTGACGTTGTTGATTATGATATGTTTGATAATTGTCCTGTAGCCGGCACCGAAGAGATAAGTCCGTGTGGGTATAATTGTCCGGTAGCCGGCGCCGAAGAGAAACGTCCGTGTGATCCGGTAGCCGGCGCCGAAAAGAAAAGTCCGTCTGGGTTTGATGATATTTATGCCGGTACTCCCCTAGGGACCAAACCCTGCTGGATTTCAGGGAGCCCCAGCTCTTTGAAGATGATTGATGATACTTTTGATGATGATTTTAATATTTATTCCTTCTCTGAGACTGGCCCATCGAGTTGTATGACAGTGAGAGATATTGGTCACTGCGATCTATCCCGCATAACTGCCGTCAGGGCGGGTGGTAACGCTTGTAGCAACTTTTTAATGAAATTATTTTGGTTGATGATATGGTTAATGTTGCTATTGGTAGCGATAGGATTTTTGAGGATAGTGATGAGGCAGGTAGTGTTGATTTGGATGTTGTTAATGTCGATCGAGGTAATGATAGAATTTTTGACAATAATGATGAGGTAGACGTGATTGATTTCGATGATGATGTTGGTAATTCGAATGTTGTTGGTGTTAATGCAGCGGATGTTGTTGACGCTGTTGATTTAAATGTTGTTGCCGCGGATGTTGCTGAAACCGTTGCCGATGTTGTTGCTGATGCTGTTGATTTTGTATGTGAAGTTGGTGACCATAATCCAACGGACTCGTGAGGAGCGAGGAATTTAGTTAAAATGAGTGATGTGAGTGAAATAGTTGATTTAAGCGAAGTAGTTGATATAAATTAGGTAGCTGAAGCGATTGAATTAAGCGATGCGAGTGAAAGAGTTGATTTAAGCGAAGTCAGTGCTTTAAGTGAAGTCGTTGGAGCGACTGAATCGAGTGATGTAGTTGAATTTCAACCACCAAAGAGTCGGAAAATGGTGATAGTGAATTCGTGGAATGGAATGGAAAGGATTGCGAAATTGTGGATACGGAAGATAATGACAATGGTTGTGATAATGATCCGATTAATGAAGTTAAAGTGAGGAAAAATTTTGGTCAAATTGGCAAGATCCCTATAGATCATGTTACCGTAGGCAAAGTACACCTCACCCACGAGAGTGGAACTCAGCAGGAGTACGGGATTGCAACCGCCGAACGAATGTGAATAGGCGAGTGAGCGAAAATGAAGTAGTATTTGAGGATGCAGTAGTGAAGAGTTGCGTGATTGCGAAGAGGTCGGTGAAAGCGATGAATGTGATTGAGAGGTAGCTGACATTTTCGAGCGTAGTAGAGATTCAGCTCGAGTAGAGGATCCTATCGAAGGACAGCCAAGTATCCGCCTAGGTAATTTAGGTGACTCCGACAATGAGTCAAGGGATGTAGAATTGGGCGACGATCCGAATCTGTCGAACTTGCACTGCAGCTCTGAGATGGACCCTTTTGTAGAATGCAGGACGTTAACTGGCAAGAACGCGCCAGACAAAACTAATGTTATAGTTAGTAGTCATATGGACATTAGTTGGACACAAGAGACCTTGTTGGACTATGCGAAAGCAGAAAGCTTGAAACGCACACGTGAATTGGATGAACGATTATACAATTTATTTCGGATGAACTTTGACAATAACGTACCTAGTGAACTTGTAACTTTGCGAACGATGACGAAAGAGGAACGTAACATACTGTTGGGACCTGACTATATGTTCACCATCCTCGTAAACCTAGTGAGAACGATGAAATACCGTTATCCACAAATTGAATTTGCTCCATTTCAACGCCATCCGAGGGATCGAATAACTGGATGATTAGAAATTGCAGAATTTAAAGTAGCCAGCAAGTGTTTTGGTCTTGAATGGCACTGTTTTCCACAACCGAGAATACTCTTTTGCTGGCGTACACTGGCCGTGCTGGAGCAACTGAATAGTTTACCCTGATTGTTTGAGATACGCTCGAATGTGTGTAGTAAACCAGAACTTAAATGAGATTCATCTGCTTTAGCTTACATATTAGGTGTTGCTTCACCAATAGAACACCGAACCACAGGAATTTACCTGAGTGCCGTAGCCCTAGCCTCGTTGGAATTTCTTTTAAAGTTGGTGGGTAAATGCGTGAATGGCCGCACGCTCCGCCACGTCATGAAGGAAACTTACAAGGCTAAGTTACATGAGCGACCCATTTGCCGGAAGTGTAGAGAGATCCACTTTCACTAGATCGAGATTGCAGAACGTAGTGAAGCATAGGTACAGCTACGCCTTTTGCGTGCACATCAAATCAGCTCTCGATAGCATTCGTCGATATGCTATATGTGGACATCACACAATACTGCACAAGCTAGAACAAAACTAACACCTGCAATAAGTTTCCCATGCCCGAAAACCCCCAACTGAAATTATTCATCCGCCCAAGACGTCAGAATAAGTTTGCAAATTTTGGGACGAGGAACCATGAGGGTGCCATACCTCAAACTCCATAACTCCAAAACCGGAGTATTAACCAAAAAACATCGGCATTTATCATTTTACCATGAAATAAAACCAACCAGTTAAAGAAATTAAGATAAAAATAACCTTGCTTCCGTGAAGGGCACTAAAACCCTCATTTTGACCAATGACCCCCAACGATGGGGCGTCATACCCCAGTACCGGTAGAACTATAGGTTGCAGAACAAAACCAACACCGGCATTGAGTTTCCCATGCCACAAGTGAAATTTTTCAGCCGTCCAGGACGTGAGAACAAATTTTCAAATTTTGCCACGAGAAACCATGAGGGGGCCATACCTCAAACCCCATAACTCCAAAACCGGAGCCTTAATCGAAAAACAAAAAAGCATCGGCATTTATCATTTTACTATGAAATAAAACCAACCAGAGAAAAAAATTCGAAGGTTACGATAAAAATAACCTTGCTTCCGTGAAGGGTACTAAAATGGTGTAAAAACCCTCCTTTTGACCTATGACCCCGAACCAAGGAAGCGCCATAGTCTTGTACCCATGTAACAATAGGTCACAGAGTAAAACCAATACCGGCAATGAGTGTTCCATGCCCGAAAACCCCCAAGTGAAACTTTTCAGCCGCCAAGGACGTCAGAACAAATTTTCAAATTTTGGGTCGAGGAACCATTGGGGCGCCATACCCCCGTACCTCAAACCCCATAAATCCAGAACCGGAGCCTTAATTGAAAAACAAAAAAGAGACATCGGCATTTATCATTTTACTATGAAATAAAACCATCCAGAGAAAAAATTCGATAGTTAAGATAAAAATAACCTTGCTTCCGTGAAGGGTACTAAAATGGGGCCAAAAACCCACATTTAACCCCTGACCCGGAACCACACCCCAAATCAAAAAACGCTCGGGGATGTACACCGTAAATCGACCGGTTCGAATGAGCCCAAGATCACGAAAATCGGTTAAGGCGTTCTCGAGTTATGACCGATCACACACACACGAAATTTAAAAGATTTCACCCTGCAACACACAATCTCCACTACGTTTCACTACGTTCTGATTACTTTGAGTCATCAATTCCTCCCCAGAGCGAATGTTATTTTATTGAACATTTTGGAAGATGGAGTTACCCCGGCACCGTATCAACTATTTGCGCCTTCATCGATTTAGATGGAACCATTTGGGAATAATGAAGTTTTTCCTAGCCTATATTATTTTCGAAAGCTCGTAATTTTGATATTTCACGAGCGCGGTTGTGGTATAGGCTCAAGCGCGCGTCCCTGTCATCGTGCGAGCAAAATGTCTATGATGACAGACAGAGAGAGAGGATTAGTAATTTATGCTGAATTCGACTATATCTGTGAATCCGTAGAGGCTGAAACTGTGCTAGACCTAAACAAGTTGAAGGAAAATAAAGAAATCTAAATAGTCAGAGTTCCAGTCGTTCTGAAAAAATTAGAGTGTTTTGCTCTCTTCGCGTATGATGAGTCTTTCCCAGAGTCGAGCTATATTCCAAAGGTGTGAGCGCATGTCAGATAATGTGTTATGTCCCCGAGTCTAGGTTCCACCTGTGCCTACTAAAGTTTTAGATCAGACCAAACTCCTATTTTGTATGAAACCTACCAAAACTATGTGATTCGGTCTGCTTACTGGCCGGTCCATAAACCTATGATGGACTGAACTAACGTAAATTTAATATCAGTATGCCGATTTCCAAAACCTAATTAAACAAAGTTTTGAAACTTGCATAACTTGCGGTTATAAATCGACGTAACACCATTTAAATGCTACGTAAGAGGCTTACCTAAGTTTATATCGAATACAACCTCATGGCGTTTAAGAACGTTTACTTCTGCGGACCTGCCGATTTTGGGCAATTGGGTGCTATTGTATCATAAAGATAAACGATCCTACCAAATTTGAACAAGTCTACCAAAATTTAGTGATACCCCCAAGTTCAAATTACTCCTATTAAATTTAAGCGATCCGATACAAATCAAACCACCCTTAGAGATGAAAACGACCCCAAATAATTTAGATAACCCTAGGAAATTTTAAGGTTTTCAGCAAATTGAAATGTTCTTAGAGAATAAGTATCTACCTAAGAAATTTGAATGCAGCTTTAAAGTTTGAATGTAGAGTCTGACAAAAGCTCAATACAAACATCAAATAAAACACAGACCGATCACTAAGATTCATATGCCTTAGTATACTTCTAAAAGTGTTTAGCATAATCTAGGGCAGCGGTGCAATGTTTCCGGTTACTTAGTTACTTTTATTTTATTTAAAAGGCGCAGCCGTACCGCTATTGTGCTCTCAATTTGTTCGGATTTATTCCGAATGCAGCATTTGTCTAAAGGCTGGGACGCGATGTATACTCTAATAAGAAAATCAGGGTCACCTATAGGCCGCGGTCTAGTCTTAAATATTTAATTCAGCTCAACACTATGGATAAACGCAATGGAGCATTTATATTAATTTGAGTGCAGGCCGACTTAGCTTTGTTCTACAGTCAGGCGTCGCTGTCACATTATGACAAAGTTGTGTGAAATATTACGTAGGCCAGTTTGAACAATCGGAAAGTTGGCTGGGTAATGTCAAAATTGGGAAATTTTAGGAAGTGGAAAGTCTGAAAAATTTCACGTCGGGAAATTTGGGGAAATGGAAAATTGGAGAGATTTCGGCAAACAAAAAGTCGAGAAATTTGTCTAAACTTTGAGAAACAGGAAATTTGGATAATCTTTAGAAATCGTACAATACTTGGGAAATGAAAAATGATTGGAAGTTTCTGAAATAAGGAACTATGTTAAATGTTCAGAGCTGGAAATGTTTGGAGACCTTCAAAATGAAAAAATTTATATATTGTTCGGAAACTTTGGGCCGCGGAATAATTGGAAAAACTTTCCTGTATGAAATTTTTAGGGAAATACAAAAATGATAAATTGTAGAAAATTGGAAACTGGGTATATTCAGATTAGCGTTAAGTTTGAGCGACAGGAAAGTCAATAGAAATTTCCCGTAGTAAAATTTCGGAGAGCCAGAAAGTGGAAAAAATTTTGGAAAATTGGAAGCTGTGTATACATTGAAAGACTAATAAGGTCCATACACTGGAAAATTCCGAAAAAATGTATAACTTTTAGGAAAGGGAAATGTTACAATATGGAGCAAAAAGAAACTGTGAAAATTTTTGGAGTTAGGAATAGGAAGATTGCAGTTTCAAAATTATGCGTATAACGGAAAGTTGAAAAAATTTGCTATAGAAAAATTTTGGGAAATGAGAAATTAGCAAACGGGGTACCGGAAAGGTGAAAAATTCCGTTTAGAAATTCTACATTTAAGGAAATAATACTGGGGTAGCTTGGGCAATGGAAAACTTGGAAATTCCACAGGTAGGTTGCGAAGGATTGAAAACTTTGCGTAAGAGAAAGCTTGGGAATTTTCAACAAAAATAGTTTGGAAACGGAAGCGCAGAGAAACACGGTTTGGGAAACGAGAACGTTGACGAATTAATGTTTGGAATAATCTTTATTAGTAAATCGGAAAAATTCCTATTCGCCAATTCGCAATAAAAGAATGTCAGGATAAATTTTGTTGAAAAATATTGGACCCGCAATTGAAATTTTTTAGAAAATAGCGAACTGGAGAAATTTCAAAAACACAGCAATGCGGAAGCAATACCCTAACTTCAGGAAATTGAACCGTTGGAAAATTTTATGTAAAAATTTTCCATTGAAATTTTTGAAAACAGATGTCTTGGGGTTGGCGGAGGTGGGATGCAGCACCCTCAACCCCCGGAAGGGCCGCCCATGTTTACGGCAACTTAGAGACACGTATTTGTTGTCCATTACTACGCTTAAATATTTTCGAACGGCGCAATCTTAAGGCATTGATTGTTAATTGAGAATGACAAATGCGTGGCGCATGCTGTGTACAATTCATATTTTCAAAATGAAACCTCAGACAACCTACACCTGAGGATTAATACGAACAAATAATTTTTATTGTACGTCATGGAATACTACTGCTAAAAATTTTATGACAAACCAAAGCCTGAAATGAAATTTAATGCACTCTTAATTCGTCAATAAAAAGTTAAGTATATGCTATGACGTTAAGGTGTAACA
>JASANE010012186.1:0-14567 GCA_030248225.1 Trileptium ribeirensis | reverse complement strand
GTAGCGCGTTTAGATTCATATTGCTCTTTATTGATTTGCACATTGAGTATCACATAAAACGTTTTCAGGAAAGCACTGTGGAAAAATTTTGAGTGGTCATAACGTGAAAGTTAACCAGGAAGCCATTATATTATAGTTGAATGGAAGCCTTACATATTTCATTACACTAAGCGTAATCCATAGCTTTGGCTTCGGTACTTATGCGCTTCTCGGACTATACAATAACTAGTCCAGTCATAGGCGGCGAATTTGCGAAGCCTAAGATACCCGCACTAAGTTGTTCCTTTCTCTAACCTTATTGTGTGATGCCTTTCCGGATTACATTGAGCAACATCCACCTGTTCTGTTCGATTATAGATCGCGCAATCCAAATTAAATTGAGCAGAACGAATTTTTGCCTCAGAATACTTCTTTGCAAAATTATGGCAATCCAAATTTATGAATTTTTAGGCGAAAATAAACTAAATATCTACCTATTCGAGTATAGATCGCGCAATCCGGATTACAATGAGCAGAACGAATTTCTGCATCAGAATACTTCTTTGGACAATTTAGGGTCGTTCAAATTTATGTTTTTAGGCCGAAAATAAACCCAACATCTACCTGTTCGATTGCGGATCGCCCGAGTTTGCCGCTGAAGATTATTGCGTATCGTTACCTGAAATGATGGTTCGACCAACTCTTGAAGCGATTCTTGGTATATATTGTATTGTAATTATGATAGCTTTTGTTGTTGTAGTGCTATCAGACCCGTCGCTACAGCTGAGCAAAGTGTGAGCTCAACCCATTTCCTACCCCAGTTCGAGCTCCTATGATGTGACCGATAGGCATTGTTACTTTTATTTTGCAATTCATATAATCAAATTTGAGTGCCCCTTGAAATTCTTCCAGCCACTGCTTAGTTGTTCTGGCATTGACCCTGAGTACTATGATTTAAGTTATGATATTATTTTCCTCTTTGCTTTTGCCGACAGCCAATCACTGGTTATTATAGACTTCGAAGGTGTTGGTATAATTTTGGTGTGTATTCTTTTGTTCGAAACTTTCACTGCCGATAATGCTACGTCCCTCAAATCTGGTCAGGTCATTACTGGATTGAAGTAAAATTTAATACATTTTGTCATTTCATTTCGAATTGTTGTGTATGGATTTTGTATGTTTTCTACAAACATATTTTTCTTTTTTGGGTAAGCTCTAAAAGGAACTATCGTCTGCATTTCCATGTTAAATACCCACCGTTTTTATCTTATCTCTATTTTCAGGCCCTGAAGTTGGAAAATGGTATCGCAACGGTCATACTTGCGTTTGTCGTTCGTCGAATCTCTGCAATTCGAATCCAGAAATTGCACCACGTACAATTGCAATTTCGGGTCCGCTTGCATTTCCGTCGGATACAGTTGCCTCAAGTTCTGAAAAAGCACTAACTGCATATACGTCAACCGGCCATCATTTTTCCAAATCGAAGCTTGCAGACAGCAGTAAAGTCACAAAAAATCGATCAAACAACAATTTTAGTGACGACAACTTTCTACCGCTTCAACCAGATCATAGCACTGCTGCACTGAGCAACTCTAACAACAATAAAGGTCGAGATTCTTCCGGGAGCGCCGTATTCCGCAGCCATAAGTCCAGGAATACCAACGATAATAATAACTATGCAAAGCTACTACCGATGACAACGGCTAAAACAGATATTCCGTTCAGGACTAATAATACGGCCACTCGTTTGGATATATTTTCACTTCATCTTTATCGCTGTGTTCGTACGTGTTACCACGATATTTATTATCACCATCAGCTACTATGTTCACAGCTTGCATTGATTATCTTCCAATGCATAAACGTTGTGGTAGTAAACTACCTAATCGGGAATAACATTTTGGTCTACGACCTAAGTTACAACTATTAATTAAACGTCAAGAGAACGGGGTTTAATTTGTCGGTCCGTGATGGGTGGTCTTCGATGAATCCTGATATCGCGAATGTTATAGTTCTGACCTTGTGCAGACAATCATTGTTGGTGTATGAATTTACTGTTAAATTTCATTCGATCTCAAAGATATCTTAATATTCGCCGAGGTTTATGGACTCCTACGGCTTTTTAGCCTTCATAATATGCCAATTGAGCTGCTCGAACATTTATGATGTATGAAACCGGTGGAAGAGGGATTTCGCAGAGACAATCTGCGTTTTTGAACTTCAAAATGTCGCGGACACTATAATTTAAAATATGCAATATTTGTTTTAAAAATGGTTTTCAAATTCATAAAAATTTTGCAATAGCTTACTTACTTATGTAAATACTGAACGAGGTGCTTTCCATCATTCACATTTTATAGCGTCGAAAATCTAGTTAGAAAGTGAAAATTTTGGCATCGGCTTACAGGAATATATAGTCAAACCGTGCGACTTACAATCAGACCAGTGATTGTATTTTCGAGGCCCAAGTTACCTTGAGGGGTAATGCCTTATAACATTAAAAAAGAACAGTTTTGTGCGAGGGTTTCAATAAATAAACTAGAGTTGCAACACACTATAGCACAATATCATGATTGCAAGAAACTAGAAAAGTTAATTAACTGTTGAGTCATCGACTGTTAGCTGCATTTTGAGGCATGATTGAAATCTATAATGGCATGCAACATCATTATAACTACGTGTGTATTGACACCGACTATATAATATAGAAATTGCGGCCACTTTTTAACCTTTTAGCGCTCACTGTCTTCAAATTTGTACAACTTACAATATAAACTGTCGTGTTAACTAAGCTTGTCGTATAATGCATGTTTGCACGTGCGTTATTTATCATTTGCTTTGCAAAGTTCTTTAAGGAACCGGGCAACAACCCTTAGAAACCTCAACGGCTTGCGTACGCCGCTTTCATTGCTTCGATCGCTGGTGCCAGTTTTGAGTTTGTGAAACATTGCACGACAGACTAATAAATTCGGGCGTTAGAAAGCTAATATCGCCTCGGGAGGAGCCAACGTTTTATGAGATTAAGAAAACACTAAATTCATTAGTCAATATATACCCCATGATCGAAATTCTAACATTTTGACAAAAATTATAACTAAAGTGGCTCTGACAATCATTTTCAAGGTGTTTATTTCTGCAAGTGCTCAGGTGTTCTAATATCCCGATGGTATATTGAAAACGTCAAAATGATTCATTGAATAGTTTCAAATATAGAAACGCAACAACAGGTCATAAACTCGTAGATTTGTGTCATTACCATTATTAATTAAGAATTTAAAACAGCTTTGTATATATTTCTTAACCTACTGATTGCCTATGATGTTATACGTCGTACTGTACTGCTATTTTTCATACTTTTATATTACTAAAAAGCTGTTGAGTCGACTAGTAAGTATTGGTTATGATATTTATAAAATTAAACTATTTATTTATTTATAACAATTCGTAAACTCTAAGTTTGACGCAAGTATCAAACTAATTTTGTACCTACGTGCTTTGCTGAGACCGTTGCGCTTAGCGTTACTTGTAATTATTGTTCAGTCAGTGAAAAGCGTGAGTAATACGTAGATTCATCGCAATGGATAGCTGATAAACTCGTTTAATGTATAATAACTTATTGTTACACCTTAAATTAAGTGGGACCGTTCACTGAGTATAAAAATAACGTAAACAAGTCTAATTCTGGACTGAAAAGCGGTTTTGCAACTTGTTTCAAAGCAAAGTCTGAAATCGGGATTTTGTTAATAAAATACGCCTGTCGTCACGGAAATATTCAGAACCAAATATTCCAAAGCCATAAATGATACACGATTTTCACAAAACAGTACTTTGTCTATCTATTCTGTAGTTTCAACCATATTGGAAAAATATTAATGATACCGGCTAAAAATATAAATATTTACAAAATTTAATCCAAGTACCGCCAGTCAGTTGCAGGTTTTAGTAACACCAGCATTATGCAACTATGACGCAAAATGGTTGTTTTTTCTCTTTTGTTCATGCATTTTCAGTCGATGTATTGATTAGATATTATCCTTGCGGGTGCATCACCTAATATAATATGAACCTATTACAAAATTTTTTCATCACACCACTTTCGCAGTTACCATGTTATAGACGAAATCAAAAAAAAAATTCGACTTGACTTTGACCTAAAAGTAAGGTTTTTGATTCTTGCTCTTCGAAATTTAGATGCAGAGATAAATGCTTTCACCATTATGTGCCTAGTGTTAACATTATCGATGTAAAAATTACCAATATCCGACCACCCTTTGCTGGGCTATAGCCGATGATGTAATAAAACTTTGCATTTTTGCAGAGTAACGAAGAAATAGAATAATCATATTACGGCATAATAAATTTATTTACCAGAGAAAGAAGATTTTAACGTGCTCTTGAGGTGCGGATGTTTTCTGAAAAAGTTATTGATCTCATGCAATTGTCTTTATAAAGCCCAGTATATCTGCAGAAATTTGTATAAATCAATGAGTACAGCGGTTAAAAACTGCTACCGTTTGAAGCCAGTGTATAATTGATTAGTGATTTTACAAGTACCTCCTGGCTAAACTCAACGATGAATATTTGAGGTGAGACTTTAGGCTCTAGACTGGCTGGGCTAAGCCGTGTCAAAAGTCTGCCCGTGACTGCAAGTCCAAGCATTGTGTATCTGGAAAAACTGGATCGGCTGTTAAAACTTTTTCCTAAAACAGCAAACGTGGTAAAAATAAATGTTGTATATATTTTCCAATAGTGAGACAACGGTAAGAACAGCATAGATTACCTCGGTTTAGCTCTTACACGCCCTACAAACAACTACATATATTTGCTTGGTTGATTTGTATATATATATATTATGTGCTCTCTCTAATAGTATGGAAGCGGAAGCTTTCATTATTATGAGCATTGAAAAGCCGAACTGGGCCTGGCTTTACCGTCAGAAGACCAAGCTGAGCCGTACATAGTTTACTAGGTCCCGAACCAAGCCGAATTGGACATAGCACATGACGAGTCGAAGCGATTCGGACACGCTTCAAGAAGAGTTGAGCCGAACTGGAACTTTAAAATCTGCATTTTCTCACCTCTACGCCACATGAAAAGCCTCGCAGCGAGGCGCAACAATGGTAGCAAGAGGTATTGTGAAATATCAGGAAAACTTGAGAAGTAATACCCTGTAGTTATACATGCATGAGTTTAACGTGCACCGCTTACCATCCCCTTATGTCCTTAGCGCCTGACCATCACTTGTTTGGTGTACTAACCCTGTGAACATAGAAGACAACAAAAAATCGGTGTTTTCGGCAATATAGCTAAAGTAATGTTTCCGACCTATACGTATATTTATCAGTATGACCAAGTGTGCATTAGGGAAGAGTATGACACTTCCCTGCACTCATATGTTAGCCCGTGTTTACACACATGTACATGTTTATATGTATATTAATCAATAGACTGATATCAATATTTTGACTCCGGAACATTGTTAAAAATTTTATTTGCTAAGGTACTTTAGCGACTGAGCAGCTGCACCGCTTTTGTAATTTGTGCAAGTTACCAAACGAAGACACTTTTTAAATGCAATGTGGTCATCATGAATTGCCAAAAATATTGTGACGGCACCATTAACGTCCACCATTTATTCGATATTCGGGTCCACGCACATATTAAACTTTATAAATTTATCGAGAAAAATTTTTAGCACAAAAATAATAAAAACAGTAAAAAATCGAAAATTTTTTTGACATAAATATGGCCCAAATGAACTATTACTTAGCCGCCTCGATAAGCATAATCAAATAGTACCAAAATTATCTCTGTATCTTTAAAATTAATTATTTTCGGCCTGGCGTGGAGTTAAAGGAAAATACCCGTGAAATTTCATCATGGGTGACAGAGCTATTAAAGTTATAAAAGTTAAAAATAGGTTTGTATGAAAATATCAACAGAAATAGTGGTATCCAGTGATCCTTATATCAACAGAGGCCATGAAATTTATTCACTAGTTCATACATTTACTGTGTATGTTTATACAAGGTTATGAATAAATATTAGACTTTCTAAAAGTTGTCATAGCTGCCCTTGTATTTTCCAACTATAAATTCAAATCATAATACAACTTATATACATTTAACATCTGGTATACTAAATTTTGATTCAGATATATCCAAACATTTATTATTATATAAGCAATGTTGAAACATTAAACCGTTTAGACTTCAAAGATTTTCGTATTTTGGAATATTTTACATTGTGCAAATCATGCTTATATAATGTACCCGAACGATATTACACAATATTTCAATACAGATAATATATTTTAATTAATTACACGCAATTTTATGTATTAAATATTATTTATTATTAAGTATTAAATTATTTATATTTTGTATTATTTAATTATTTTAGGCTTTAAAATTAATTGCCCTCAGGCTCTGAAATATGAAATTCGACCAATTTAAGGTGCGTTCAGGCGTCAAGCATTTTGCTCAAATATTAAGCTCAAAAATTGACTCCCAAGCTTTGACAGATAATTTGTAATAGAAAAATATTGCAAATCAAAATATTTTAAAATTTGAGCTCAAATTTTAGGCTCAAAAATTTTAAGTTCTAATTGTTCCTGATTGGCTAAAGCAATGTGCTAGAAAAGATTGAACAGTGATCACACTCATTCAAATTCATTAAAAATGCAGAAACATGATTTCAGATTTTAATCAAAGTTTGCGCTCAAAATTTGAGCACAAAGTTTGACGTGTGAACGCATCATTGAATTGGAGTGATTTTGTTCATAACAAACACCGCACAATAGGAAATTTGTGAGATTTTTTTGTGACCCTGGAACGAACGGCTTTCACAAACTATACATTTTCATATTTTTGAGGTATTATTAACTTAACTATATATCTTTCCTACTATTCATGACTAGCTGGAGAAATAAATAACATACAAAACTCAGTTAGTCATCCTCACTCAGTCAACTGTAAAGCATACCGATGTGCAATATAATACATTAAGCATTAGGAATTTTGGAAAGCAAAAAGACGCTGCGCAACAACATTAGATTGCTGCAAGTATCACTTACTGTTTGCTAAATTCTTCAGCAAAATTCGTACAATTATGCAGTTTCGTAAAGACTAAAGTTTGAAATAAAATAGTTTCTTAAAATTTTCGTATAAGATTTCTTTCTACAGCGGTGGACAGGTTTTATAATAATTTACACACACAAATTAGTAACTATATTTTAAATTTTTCAAAAATTAAGTCATATTTTATGTCAATTTTAAATGTATTTATAGCCGTTCATAAATATATACATCAACAAACTATTGTAATGTTCCTTTACACTTTAAAGTTTACAACGCTCCTGTGAATTTAGCTAATTTTATAAATGAATAGCACAAACTTACTGCTTTATTATGCAAGACAAATTCTGTTTGATTCGAGTTTTGGCACAACCGTTATTTGTTGAAGCATGTGGCAAAATTAGAAATTTTAAAATAATTACTGAAGGCTAAGGCTTAGGCTTTGTATATCGAGAACGGAACAGCCTGTATTATATTTACACTCCTCAGGGTTGCTTTGGCCAACTGTTCTATCGCGGATGTACTGCTTGATTGATTTATAAGTTGATTGATCGACTAAATTTAAAGTATTGATAAAAATATGACATTTGCTAACGTGCTCCAAATCTATTCTCTATCTAATCTATTTTGAGCAAAAAACTAATCTGTTTTGAACAATCTGACATTATTAATGAATCACACAAAGAATGAAATTTATAGATCAATCGATAAATATATACACCTTCCGATATTTATTGTTTTTGGCACATGGATTTTTTGTGTCCCTACTATTGTCTCACATGCCTCGATGTTGTGGGTGAGACTAGTGACGATTTTGTCTATAAACTTGCTTTTGTCCACATCATAATTTGCAGGATCAAAGCCAGGTTTTACATATTTTGAGACCATAGGTTTTGTGGCGTATTGTTTCTGATTCAAAAATTTGTCATGGATATCTTTCTTTGCACTGGTTGGCAAATTGTATAGCGGAACTGCTTACTTGAAGCATCGAAACAGCATCCTAATCTAAAGCTAGACTACCAGTCGATTAACCCTTTCCCGCACAGAGTCACATATTTGTAACAGCGTGCATTGCGGCACGATACACTAGTTCATTATGTCTTAGGGCGTGCATATCCACGTACGTTGTTTGATCGCTTTGTGAGGCTCCTTAAGGAATGGTGGGGTTACAGAAATTTTTGATCTCCAGTGTTGATCACCAAATAACAATAACAATATCATGGCACGTTTTAACGGTTACGATAAGAAAATAACTAAACCATGATAGAATATTATAATTAAGACAAGAATTACAGTTAGTTGATGGTTATAAACTGTGCTTCGGGAAATCATGCCTATAAATGTGGGTTATATGATTTCCTGTTTATCAAAATTTACTACCAAAGTATGTGCGTTTAACCAGAACTGTTTCCGGTCTGTTGTTGTAGTTGTAATGTGTATATTTGAAGACTTTCGCAAACGGAAATTATTCTGCGTATATATTGTCTTGCTTCAAACAGATTTAGGATTCGCATGCATATTGTAGGTTTTGTGATGATGAGCGTGTCCAATAGTCGTTTTCAAATTTAAGACTGTTTTCGCTTTTAGAATAACGATTTCTGAAGCAAAACTGTAGAAACTGTGTGATTTCATAGTTTAAGTTAGCTATGCACAACTCTATGCATATCGGCTACCATTGCTTGCTTTATACACTTAATTAGTGTACAATTTAACACTTGCAAACGTCTTAAATGCATACAACGGTTACTGCTGTATTTGCTTCTATTATATACTATTGGTACTTTTGGATAATCTTTAGATTTATATACGTTGCAAACGCTAGAGACGCCTGAGGCTTAATACGGGCGCTGTTACTGAATATTGCGATATTTTATAGTGATTCTTTGAAGTAAGACACTCATATGACATTAGAGCTTGGAAACTAAAAACTATTGGAAGGGTCTGTCGCTATAGCGTTTTTATAAATACAAGTCTGTGACATCAACGATTTTGAATCCCGTAAGCATCAAAGGTAAAGGCCCAACTTTGGCTAGCTTAATATATCAAAGGACGTCACAAATTTCACTTCCAGTTTACAATGCTTAAGGTTATATTAGATAAGACTCTGTCAACATCCAGTTATAATTATAATTAGATAAATGGTATACAGTTATATATATATATATACATATATATATTGTATTATCCGGTAGTTTTGTGTACTGTTATTCTATCTTTTTCTGACTTGGTTGGTATCGCTAATCCATATAATAAGGCTAGTTTCACTACACAGACACGTAGAAGTAATAGCTGGGTTGTTAGGTTTTATGCCATTTTTTAAAACATTCCCGTTAGATTTTTGGAAATAAATTAATATTTAATTAAGCAACGAAACAAAGATTTTTAAACTATAAATAACTTTAAAAAGAGGCCGTCTAACTTTTTAGGTTATAAGCACCGATTAGTTGTCATAGAGATACTATGAATATGAAGTCCACGGTTCGTAAACCTGTTTTTTGCTACGTCTATTTCGACTCAATTTAAAATTTTGTGAAATTTGTTTTGAAATTTACAAATTCGGCAACCTGAAACGGGCAATATCGAGCTTGACAATAATTAATAAATTAACAGATTCATTTAGGACTGATCACAATAAGGTTTGCAGCATGAATGAGTCTCAAAAAATCTTTAATCAAATATGATTTATATATCAAAAGCATATATAGCTTTACATATTTGTACCGCTTAAGCTAAGACGTTCTGGAATTTTTGAATAATTATTGTTTCTGCTTTCAACTTCTCCGTTTCAGATTTATCGGTTTTTAGATTCAACGTACACGTAATCGACAGATGTTTTAAAAACTCGTTTGCCTATTCCCAAATTCTGGTGAGCATTTAATGTACTAAATTCGAGAAAATGTGCAATTTTTCTTCTACGGCCTTTAAGGCCTATAATATAGAAAAGAATATTTGTGGCAAACATATCGTCTCCAAGTAATGCGTTTTACTGCTTTTGGATATGTCGAACCTATAGGGGTGACGCCGACGGTTTAAACAAATTTTTGTTTGTTTCTGAATCATGTTGTAGTTTATAAATCGCTGTGTTTATTACATAGCTAGGCGTGGGGGTTTCTTATTCATATTTACTATTTTTAGCTTTTCAAATAAGATTCGTTAAAGTTGTATTTTGACGGTGGTTTGGAATTCGCAGACCCATGCGCTTGGTATAGTTTATAGCAACCAATAAACTAAACATAATAAAGAGATTCCCACGCTTGTGCCCTGATAGAATTTATGACGCCTGCTGTAAGTTTAATTTATCTCAATACCGTGTAAACGTTGAGTATGACACACATACATTCACTTCAGTGTTCACCTGTGTTAAATGCTTTGGGTGTTTTTGGCCATGCCATCTTATTATTTTGCCAAAACAAAAAGAATAACTCCGCAATTTTGTGGAGGTAAGTAAATCCTTCTAAGTTTTGACGGAATATGTCCGAGAAAACAATACCTCTAAATGGATCTCTGACACGAGCCTTGTCAAAACTATGTTATCCGACCAACTTTTCTAAAATCGACGTGTCAATATATTTAATCATGTTCAGGAATAAACAGAGGAATTTGGCCCATTTCATGTTTAGGGGGCGAACTACGTTATAACGTTAGAAAACAGAAAAACACCTTATAGCGAGGAGTTTGGGGGGCTGCTTAGGCTTAGTAGATGACTCATATATGGAATTATCTTAGACTAAGCCTAAAGTGGAGGTTGAGTATATCGAGAACAGTATAGCATGCAATTCATTACCGCCCCTAAATGTTATTGACCGGAGATTCGACGAAAAACACGCGTGACATCGAGCGTGAATGAACATTGTGGAGCGATACATCATGCTCCTTGTTTATATAGATTATAACCACTGAACCTTAATTTCTGGCAAGGATTCCCTCTGATTTTAATATATTTTGACACATCTTGAAGTATATCTGATCGAAACGAAAGCAAGAAAGCAACGAAAAAATTAACTTAAAGCTGATTGAATGGTACATAGATTTGAGTTAGGAAACTCAAAGCAGTTTTTCACACCTTGTTTGCGAATTAAAATTTTTAATGTCAGATCTTTTTGTGTTTCCAATCAGTGTTTGTATGAAAATGAACGCTAGCGGGACCTTTTTATTTATAATCCTCATGTACTCTGACCATTGGAACCATTTTTGGAAATTTTTATAATTTTATAAATATTAGATTTATTAGTACTAATGGCTGGTTCCATAGCTAGGTACCGAAAATTTTCAGAGCGTTTTACTGGAGAAACATATAATGTTACTATCTGAGTCGAATGAAAATACATTATTTTGAGGCCACAATAAACGTTTTTAATCCATAATTGTTTGCTAGTGGAACGTGCTACTGTAGAGCGATTTCGGCTACAAGCATATCACATAACGATACGGGCCGCCCTTTGAAAATATAAACCAAATAAATTTATATACTTGTTATCAAATATTTATCTATGATAATAAAATTTCCTCAAAATTTGACGTAAAAAGTTGTTTTCTCAATTCCACAGCTCTACAGCTGTCGCCAGATATACAAGAATCCCAGAACAATTTCGGGTTAAAAAATGAATCTTGTCTTAGCAATTTAACAGTTGGCTAGATGCAGGCGTTTCAATAAAATATTGCCAGCCTACATTATTCTTAAAGTCAAGTAGTAAAAGCACTTATTTTCTATCAGATTCAGCTAATTCCAGTTTTAAAGTCGCATAGATATTTTTCGCTTAGCATAATTTAAAACGCCTTTGTATATATATAGACAAACTGTGTCAACCCCATCTGTGAGCAATTGCTTAGGGGACGCGTATACTTTTGCTGCTAATAACTTAGAAGGGGCATGCTGTATTTGGATACCGGATTGGGGGGTCAAAAAATTTTCTAGTGGAACCTGTTTTTGGTGGTATTTGCCAGGGTTAAGCCGGCAGCAAATATGTATGATGTACAATCATACCAAGAAGCTGCGGCGTTTTCAGATGCTTTCTCAGAGAGCCAGAGCGTCGATCTTTCAAATGAGGGTATACTATTGAGGATACTTTCTTTTGTACAATTTCATAGATAGTGGCCTAGCAATAACAGCCATCTGATAAATATCCCTAAAGTAGTGGTAAACTGTTTTACATATACACTTGAGAATACCTTTAGGAACTACTATAATTAGCCCAGAAGTTTTCACCTGAAAACCGAGAACACTAATATGACACACTGTGTTGCCTGGCCAGCTAAATTTGGACGAAAGTCCATAGTCATTTAATTACACTTGCATTGCTGAAGTAATTCTATATAAGGAAGTTATTAATATGAATAATTTAACTAAATAGCTGCTGATATTGGCACTACTACGAGCCTCAATATAGGCATATATATATTTAGGGCTATTCTTTGACCATTACAGCCGTGCCAAGTAAAGTTTCGGCAAGGAATCTAGATGGCGTTTGTTGACGAAACCTTTGTCGTCGTAGGTGTTATGTTGTCTCATTATATAATAAATTATATTTGGTATATTGTTTGAAGTAGGACCTTTTCATAGTGGATCAAAAATATTTCGATTTATGAACAGACAGTCAAGTTTCAACATTGACAGAAGATAATAATTTAGGCTAGACCTGGTACAAATATATACTAGCGGACAGACGTGACGTATAGTTCGATTGAGTGGTATAAAATATCAAATTATATTTGACGTTTACGCCGTATGTAGCATGTCCGGAATGTCAACAATACAGGCCCATTATATATCTCTGAGTCGCAGAGAGGGTATTTTTAGCATGTTTTTAACAAAATAATATTTTTATTTATAGCACAATTATCGTGTGCGATCATTACTATAAAATTATAGGCTGCTGGTAATGTAGAGGGCATTAGGCGGCAATAAAAATGTAAACCAATGTACATTGGTCCGATCTTTACATCACAGACCTCCTGAAACACTTAAATGTAAACAAAAATAAAATGTAAATAAAAATGTAAACCAATGTACATTGGTCCGATCTTTACATCACAGACCTCCTGAAACACTTAAATGTAAACAAAAATAAAATGTAAATAAAAATGTAAACCAATGTACATTGGTCCGATCTTTACATCACAGACCTCCTGAAACACTTAAATGTAAACAAAAATAAAATGTAAATAAAAATGTAAACCAATGTACATTGGTCCGATCTTTACATCACAGACCTCCTGAAACACTTAAATTCAGAAACCACTACAACAATATATCTAGAGCTGTATTAATAGAATTAGAGTTTCACTTATAATTCTCGCTTCAAGCAAGTAAAATTTTAACTAAATACCTACGTATTTTTTATAAGAAATAATCATTATCAAGTATACCGCTAAATCATTCCTAAAAATCATTTTCCATGTTATCATTGCGTGAAAATGTGTTATTTAACAAAACTTTAGGGTTCCTATCTTGAAAAATTTATGAAAAAATCTCGATTTTAAATAAATAAGATATTTCGTACAACAAACAATTATTTTCAGAATTTATATTGAAAAGTGTTTTCCAATGTTGTCATATCGATCTAGTAGAATTGCGAAGAAAGTTTTCGGCACAGGTCGGATTTTTCGTTGGCCGGCGATCCGGTAAAACGGCCGGTCAGCAAACCGGCGACCGAAAAACGGCTGGCCAACGACTTTTCCGGCTGGTATCCAACAGTACGACCGGCAGACCTCTCCAAAATATAACAAAATTTTTATGTGATATTTTTAAAAAAATCTAAATTTTTCCGTGCGAATTATGCACAAAATTGCATTCATCCGTTACACAGTTAGGTGTAAATCCGCAAAGCTCTTTATGCTACGGTTCTTATACATTACTATCTAACAACAAATACTTAACCTATGCCAAGAAGCCTTAAAAATAGTTCATATTTTAGAACGAATCCTTATAGCGAGCATAGCTTCATGGCGGTCTATAATGCTTTCGAAATAAGCTTAAATCTGATATATATATTGATCTATGTTACTTTATTTGCGTCTTTTGTTGCACGTGGTAATACCCGAGATCATTTCAGACGGACTCCAGCGGCGGCGTTCAAAAGCATGCGGATATCCTTTCTGATCGACTGTCGATGATACTTACATAATGATATAGAATGCTTGCAAATGTAAACGCCCAAGTATGACCACACCCATGTAGCATTACCGTCAAGTCCGTTTTATCTGTTCCTAAACCATGCGCCACTACACCACTACACTACAGATTATTTCCAAATGTCTAAACTTAAGCATGAGAAGAAAACAAATCTATATTTTATTTACCATTCGAACCACATTGACGACTTGAACAGAATTATGGTAAAATCAGCGTAATTGGTTCACGGGTTAAGGAAAGTTAAAACTAAAGATTGGGCTGAGCCTTAGTAGTGGTGGTCACCGGCCGGATTTCTCGTAGGCCGGCCGGCCGGATAAGACCTAGGCCTGATAGGCTTTTCGATAGGTGCGAAACACTACTGCGAAGCATTTCGCTTTGGG
>JASANE010012185.1:0-17418 GCA_030248225.1 Trileptium ribeirensis | reverse complement strand
CCGGCATTAATATAGTGGCTAAGCTTTGACAGTGTTTCCCAGGTATCAGTAAATAAATAGTTCGTTACCTTTTAGATTTGAACTGTATAATCATGTTTGCTTGTCTGAAAACGTTGGTTTCTATTTAGTTCGACTAAACATAAAATGAAAAAAACTAACGTTACTTACTGAATTTGACAATTTCGTTAAAAACATTTGATATATACACTTTGTTACTCATTTTAGCTATTTTGGGCCTTCGGATCGTTTTTAGAAGTCCTAATTGCACTAACAACAATGAATCGATATGGTTGGCGTGTATTTCTTGCATTGTCGGTGCTGCCTATGTTGATTTTTATAATATTTTCACCGGTGAGATGCTATTGAAAGTTGTCTCTTTTTACAATATTTTTGCACTGATCTAGCATTTTTGCCCCGTTGTTATCGCTTTACGCCAGTGTTGTCGTTTGATAGTTGCAATTGAAATACTCTTTTAGTATCATTGTAAACAAAATAGGCACGCTCGTTTTTGAAGCAACTTGTTTTTAGCCAGCAAGAGTTGATGTTGGTCTGTTGAAAATTTGTTGAACAGTATGACACTCTTATGGCTTTTCTATACAGTCGGCCGTGGTACTTCGTGGTCTTTTCTGGCCTTGCTCAATTCCCAGGTGTCTGATGCCATCGTGTATTTTCAATTATACTCCCAGCCCGAAAATGGTCAATTGGAGATACAGCGATAATTTTGGTACCTCTCAATTCAACTCGAATTGGCATTTCACAAAATATTTATTTCTACCAGTTCATTTCTGGATTCCCCTCTCAATATTCAGCCCAAGCCTAAGCTTAAGTCGTTATCCAATGAACAGGTTCGGCTGACTTTTCCACCATTCGACTCAGATCGTCAATGTGGATCGAATGGTATACAAAATTATACATTTAACTTGAAAAAAAGAACGGGGAACCCAAACAAATAGAAATAATTTGTCATAAAACTGGCTGATGTGGATATTTTCTGAACCGCGTCGTCAGACTGAGGCGAATGGTACCACAATTATCGCTGTATCTTGGAGATTAGCTATTTTCCTGGTTGGGGAGGATAATTATGAGGGTCATGAACAACGATACACTGAAACATTGTTCTAGGACCACCAACTGATATCCACGAGTCTTCAGAGCAACGGCTTCGATCCAAGAGGTATGTGCACCCCAGGTTCTCAAACCACCAAATTTAAACTATGGCTATATTCTCACGCCACTAAACTCAGATCCCGTTCTATGTTCTTTTGGAGGTCGAAAGTTTTTGTTAAACTTCTTAAAAATGTTTGAAAATTTAGCACAAACTGTTGATACACAGGAATATGGGGTTCAAATTTATAACGTCAAGACCCTAGGGACCCAATTTGGTTGTGACAGAACAGAACAGTTGTCATAAAATGTGGGTAAATCTGAAAAAACATCGTTGTACCATGGTCAATTGGAAAAGGTGAGTAGTGTCACGCTCTCCAGTTGAAGTGTCCGTTGTCACTCTTGGTTTTACTATTCGAAAATATCGTACATTCCAGCATAATAGCTTTATGCCGGAAACGTAGAGCATTTTTTCTTCTTGAATCAAAAGTTGCAGTAAATTTTTATCAAATCAAGGAGAAGTTTATTGCGTCTATTCTCGCAATATGTGCTTCTTGTCATGATACGATGCAGTTTTATATGTTTGCATACGGCACACAAGATATTTGCAAACAATGTGTTATATTTTATGTTAGAAAAATAGCAGCAGCACATGGCGAAATTAGTAACGGATTTCCTGCTCAAGACAGCTTATAGACAATGTATGCGAAGGTTTTCAGTAAACCGGTATCAAAAAGCTTTTACGAATCATGTATACCTGATAATAAGCAGGTGCTCAAGACCGCTTATTAACAGAGCATGTGAAGGCTTTCAGTAAACCAGTTTCAAAAACACATTTACGATTCATGTATATCCGAGGTCATCGTATGAAAGCAATGATTTTGGCAATTTGCACGAAATCCAGAGCATCCATCGTTAAGCAGGTTACACGAAATAATGCGTGCACGAAATGGGGGAGTGCACTCTTTTCGTTTCTTTACAGTAAAAGTGAGAATTTATGTTCTAGGATCAGTTCTGTTTGGCTCTACAACCCAACAGATCCAGAGCTTAAGATCTGTACGTGAGAGCCGAGCCGAACTTGTGTATGTTTAAATGTTGAGTTCGGCTCTGAAAATCTCTTTTCAAAAACAACAAACATAATTATAACAGCTAATGTATATATAGTTCAATGGTCAGCCAACATCAAGAATAGCCGAGATAACCTAGGCTCGTCTCTTGGAAGCGCTAAAAGCGACTAGTTCATTTGTGTATATGATCTCTCTTGTATCGCAAACTTTTATTATTGAGAGCCCAAGATGCGAAGCCGAGCCTGGCTTTCTATCAGAACATCTGAGCCAAGCAGAACATAGTTCAGGAACTCATTTGTAAATTCAGGAACTCACTTATATAGTTAAAGCCGTGCATCGAAATGTGTTAACGCACGTTTAGCTAAATTAGCTGTATTACAAGTCAGTTTTAGCACAGCCAGGCGTGCGTTGCTAGATTTGTACGCGCGGTTGTGCTATTTAACTCGTTCAAACTCGTGCTGACGCACTCGTCTGAACTTGTCACAAAGGTGAGTACAAATCATTTAACGCACGATGGCTGTGCTACAACAATTATTTGACACATCGCTCCCTATTACTCGCTGATACCATTTGGCAGAGATAAGCATGAAAGGGTCTCGGTGTCCTACAGCTTTATAAAAGAAATAAAATTTTCCAACTATCAAGTACATGTAGTTTTCAGGTTCTATATTATTTTTTCTAATTTATTCATTTATATAATTGTTTATTTTATTTATTGAATTCGAGTGGAAGGAGAATTTTCAATTTTGGCTTTGGAGGGGGTTGATGAGGTACTGTCTGTGTGTGTCCGTGTGTCTGTGTGTCGCACCTGGATCTCGATAATGGTTGGGCGGATTTTGATGCAAGATAGCTCATTCGAACCGCGATGGTCGATTTAGATGTAGTGACGGAGCCCGATTTTTGAATCTTTCCCGTGGGAAAAGTTATGGCGCAAAATGACGTCATTTTGGCCCATTTTTCGGGCACCCCCTCCCGTTTTTGCGACTTTTCTCAAAAATGTAAACGAGATATCCGCAAACTAATAGGCCTATTCCATGTAGCTTTATCAGAGCTTTCCAATGATATATAACAAGTTTTTCAACTACTTCCCAATCTGGAGTCTATAAACTTATAGTTGGCGCCAAATTTCATATTTGGCGAAAAGTCGTGGGAAATGCACCAAATGTGTGCTTATTGTTCTTGTTGTTCTGTTATAGGTCTTATATGGGGTTTTCTGGGCAGAAAAACTCATTGCAAGTATCAAAAATATTGCTGGGCAAATATTTTTTACACTTCTCGTTCGTACTTGGCATAAAAAAATGACGTTTTCGAAATTTTTGGTGAGAAGTCGTGGGAAAAGCACCTGAATGTGTGTTTATTGTTGGTTTTAGTGTCGGATATTGGGTTTTCTGGGCCAACACGCTCATTGCGAGTGTCGAATATATTGTGTGGCAAATATTTTTCACACTTCTGCTTCGGGGGATTGGTCTCACCACTCGAATTCTGGCTTGCAAGGGAGCTTCACTAGTTTACGTACAAATTCATTTATTTAACTATTCATTTAACCTGAAAACCTAGTGAAACATTAATTTGATAATTTTAGTGGCTACCTGAAAGCCCACACTTTTGGTACAGTTCTGGTAACGCCGACAGAGCTTATGAATGCCTGCAACGAATGGCCCGTGACAATAATAAATTGATGCCTCATGGTCAATTGGATCCTCCAAATAGGGTGGTATGTGACAATAATTATACAGAAGTAGCTTATGCTTAATATATTTAACACAACTTATGGTTAATAAAATCATAGCGTACTTGTTATCCATACTTGTAATCGAAGCAGTTAATTCATTTTGACAGTTGATAGCAGAAATGTGAACATAAATAAAATGTTATTCCGTGTTGTTCACTTCTGATGTAGGGATACGTGGATGATAAATACTTGTCAAACTTCTATAATGATTGTGAAAACAGCAAAATTGGAATAGGCGTTAGGCAGTATATTATTGGAAAGTTTTTCTCTTTTCAGATTTATACATCAAGTATAAAGTTTTAAAGGTGATCGTGATACACAAACAACCCCGGAGGCATAAGTAACCGGTAAGATCACATGCAGTCAGGGAGAATAGCAGTCATATTGGTTTCTATACTACAACCGTCTTGTGATAAGAGCGAAAGTTTGGAGATTTTGGTCAAACATTTTCACTTTTAACTCGTAAGACATATAAAGTAAGTTATGTAGAGTCGTTGTTATTAATAGATGTAAGCCATATAAAATTTTATACAATACCTAAATCTGAGTCAAACAGGTCCGCATATTTCCATGTTAAAAATGAAAACAGCAAATATTCTGATGATTTTGATCCAAAATATCAGTTCGAGTCTGTCACTCTCTCGCAACAAACACTGTAGATTTGATATTAGCAGTATATTTGGACTACATTACTTCATATTCACTGTGAAAATTTAGGCTAAGTCGGCATACTTATTCTTATGTTATTCTTATAATCGCATTCAAATTTGAGTTGATAATGGCACGAAAAAGAGTTTTATTCAACACTAGCTCTTCAATAGGTAGAGTTACAGACAAACAACAAATATGCTGACGGACGTCCAAAAAATAGAAAAAAATGTCAAATCCGTTTATCTGTTTCTGAATTACAGTTGTTGAAATAAAGTGTTGTTCGTTTACATACATGAAACAAAAACTACCTATGCCTAATACATTTTGATAAAACCTTTGAATCCGAAAAATTAATTTGGTAACTAAATTTATGCATTTTACTAAATATATTTCAAGTAAAGTTAGTTAATAAACGATATACTTATGCTCGATGGCCCGTAACGTTATCGGATCTTGTACAAAATCGGGAGTCGATGACTGCTTCCGCTTCGGAGTTTACTTTGAATTCTTATTTTTATTACTAATGTCTGCTAATATGGGATTCACGTTATAATGTCCCCACCACTTGGAACTTATGTACCCCACACAGTGGCAGGCACACCCTAGACTACAGGGTGTCTTAGACACCCCTGTGTTTTTGAATAAAGTTTTAAATAAATTTCAAACAAAGCTAGCTAATAGTTTGGCTTATTTCAGACGGTGTTAATGAACCGTCGTTTCTTTTTCGTTTTGCTGAGGGTTTCCACCACCCCGTGGGGTCATTTTACGTAGGGCCTACAGGATGCCCTAGAAACACCGCATTGGCAAGCATAAAATACCGAAATACTACATTGCCAAAATGAGGTATCTAGGGGTGTGCCCGACACCCTCATATTTTGTTATATGGTGCGGGTGTCACGGTCACCGTCTTTATGGTATAGTCTACACTACAGGGGGACAAAAGTTCCAACTGGTGGGGACATTATAACGTGAATCCCGCATAAGGCCTAGGGTCTATAAGTCCCAACGGTAATAAATATATTTTCACAGAAGAAGAGTTAATTGGCTATATACCCATGGTTGGATGGGCCGTGACGTCATCGACCTTTGTGTGAAATCTCGTATTGAAAGCTTCTTGCGTTGTGGAGTTTACTTTGAATTCTCATTGTTTGAATTAATGCTTGCTAGGATCTACGTCCTATATGACCCAAAGTTTATAATTTTTGTGTGAAATAGCCATGAAAGGCTAACCGTAGTTAGAGTAACAGTAAATATTTAAATAGTTATTACAATATTTTTAAAAATAGTCAAGGTTTAATGACACTACAATGCACAAAATTCTGTAATATATATAATAGACATATTAAATTATGCAAAGTACAAATTCTTCAGCAAAATATTTTTATTTTTTTAAATACAAACTAAAAAAAATAGAAATGTCTTACGATGTATGTATTGAGTAAATTATTTGTTCGAATTTTCAGGTGCATTAACACCCTCATTCTTTAACCGCAAAATTAGATCAAAATTTGACCTCAACTTTTACATCATCGCAATTCTCTTATTCATATTTTTTTCCATTACAAATTGGAGTCAATTTTGAGGAATAGTATTTGAACACCTAAACAGGCCTTTAGCTTTCAGTATGTGTCACAGTTTTTATCTGCATGAACCTAAATGTTTTTATTATTGTATATTTGTGTAATATTTGTCGTTTTAGAAAGGCGCTCAGCGTGGTCGTCTACGCGATTTATTTATAAAAGATATGCGACTAACAACAATCTTGCTATGGTGGTTATGGTAAAAACACGATATAATTACCTCTTACTGGTTTACACCTAAATTTTCGTAGTTTTATTTTTTTTGCACTAAAAATCTCCAATAAATTAATTACAATATGATATTTATAAGTCCCATTTTTCACCTCACATTTTTGCAATACTGTTCCTAACTAAAACAGAATGGTTTCAATCTGAGGCTACTAACTTGGCTTAAACATGATAGTTTGCCTCTAAAATATGTCTTATTTGAAAGAGTTTTAGCTGCATAATATACATGGTTTCCTGGTACCAAATGTAAAATTAAAAATTTCGGATGGCACAGAGACGTTCTCTGTGCATTTATATGTACTTGCAAATAAATCAGAGCGAAACGTATCAGCGATAATGAATTTTACTGCTTTGAGTCATCTGTCTACTGCAACTACACTGCCGAGCGTGATCATTTTTATCGCTTGGAGCGCATGTAATTCCATAACCTAACGCGAACTGAACTAAAAATACTACTAAACTTACGATATTTAGTAGGAGAACATTAACAAATGCAGGTTGAATCCCACAGAAAGTCGCCTAATTTTACACGTTTCAGAAATTTTGCATGCAATTTCGTCCTCACATTCAGGAATGTTCACCAAATAGGATTTGTGGATGCTGAGATGATACGCAACTTAACCAATTTCCTAGAATATGTTGTTTCTTTTGACAATAGAACAAGTATGCGGTTTAGATTCAGAATAGCTCAACCACGATCCGAACATCCATTGCTGAATTATGAGGATTAAACGTTATGACTATTAGTAAAAGTGAATAATTATTTGCACTAGCTATGTGATCTTAATTAAATGATACAAGGCACTACCACCTACGGTATTTGCATCCACGTCTTTGGTAGATGGCGAGCAAGGATTGAACAGTTCTTTTTTCCAGCCTAAAATAACTGGAAATGTTGTTTTAGTATAGAGATGTATAGCTGGTGGCAGAAAGACTATTCACATAAAGTGATGGGTACCATTTTAACTAAAAATGATAACAAATGCTGAGATCGACATGCTGCATACTTTGACAATGATGATGTTGTTCAAATTTTTTTCACAATTGTCAGGCTGTGAGAATGTTTTTCCTTGCTATCCAGCTGGACATTATAAACTTGAGCGTCATTGCACAGTCTTTACTGCTGTCATATTTGAATGCTTTTCAAACAAATGCTGGAATACTGGATGTGGAATTTCAGCTGAATGCTGAAATCCGCTTAACTGATCTAAATTAGCGTGCAGCAAACGTCACGAATTTATGCATACGACCATATTTAAACTGAGATATTTTTGTATCCTGCCTCATCAATTTTATCGAGTGTAGAATATCAAATCTATGAGGATAGTGTATATTCGTTTTACACAATTATATGGAAAAGATAATTAGCGTACAAATCCAAGTCTAATTTACAGTTAGATTTCCTTATGTTTATCGAAACTCAAATTAGGAAGTTAAAAGGACACTTGGCTTACGAATTGTAACGTTTCTTAGACTTAGAGGTGCTTGGTGATATCTACAGCTGAATAGCTTACCATAAGCGGAAGGTGATCAACAGAGGATTTGATCGATATCAGTCGAAAATTGATTGTCGACACATTATCCAATTGTCATTTTACATAAACCAACATGTTAAACCTAATATTTGACAGAATATAATATCAGTAAGTGTTGCAGTGTCTGTTCAGAATGAAGCAATGCTAATTTGCGCAGTGGTACAGTAGCTGATATAAGTAGAGCTTTCGGACATAGTCGCATTTCTCCCCAACAGCTGCTCCTCGTTGTAAATATTGTTTTGTAAAAGCACATGAAGCACATACTACAAAGGGTAGGAAAAATACTGATAAGACCACACGCGGAGACCAACATTGCTGTGACTTGCTTCGGTTAGAAAAAATATATCAAGCTATCTAAATGTATTCCGTCTTAGACATGAAGTGTGTTTGTTCACAGTACAGTGAGGGAATTTTCTTCTATGTCAAAACAAGGCCTTATATCCACAATTGCTGAAATTTTACTAAAACTGCTAGAATTTTTGAAAAAGTTATTAAACGTGATTAGTCCCGATATACTCTCAGTGATCAAAAATTCTAGAAACGGAGATTTATAGATAAAATATAGATTGGTTTAGTTCTTAACACATAGCCAATCGTTCCATACTTCAACACCCTAGTACCACACGATTTTTCAAGGTATTTTGTGTCGCATGCGATGAAATATACACATTGCACTGTGCCTTAAATTGCATCGTCCCGGTGTACTGAGCCAATGGTATTTCAGGTTTGGTTCTATTCTGGGATACTACGGTGTATCGCTGTTCAGTACCGAACTCTTCAAAGCCACAAATGGATGTTATAGTAAGCAATTGATGCTCGGTTTCTTGTGTTCAGCTATTGTTTTTGGGTAACTCAACAATTTATATTAGCTTATACATACATGTATTAAGCGAATATACATGTATACATGTATATACATGTATACAATTCGATCGCCAAATTCCCAAATTACCATAAAAATGTTGCTTTTTAGTTATTTTTATTTGAGAAAACAGAATAAAGCAAAAGGTTAAACTAAATCAAAATACTGAATCCCCTAGCTTTGTAGCAAAATCCAAAATGGATGTGATTCAGAGACTTGTAAAAATTTGTTTGGACTGTCGGCGTTGCACCTTTCGACGTGGCTACAGCAAATAGTAAAAGGCACAACTAGAGGACAACATAGTTTCTACCAATATATAGTATTACAGATTATAGTTCTTGTCTATAAAGCTGTGGTTTTGGTTACAATAGCGCATTTTCTTTAGTTTATCGCACTAGAAAAAGCCCAGCGGGAGTTGTGAATTGCAAAAACAAAATTATAATGACATTCCGGACAAGAGTGGGAAATGCGTACTGTTTGAGCATACATGCTTGATATCCGAGATTCCGGGGTTAGCCAGGTCTTTGAGGGTGCCGGCCTTCGGCATCCCAAGGGCGGGTGGGGAGCAGCCGAATTGTCCTGTGGAAGGATCCGGCGTGCCAGAAATGATCATGTAAATGTTTGTGTGTGTTTGCTGAGTACACTATTCCACTGCGTGTGCACGGTTTTAGCGTACTGAGCAAAAGCACGTTGTTTAGTATCACAGCTGAAACTGTAGGTTATTCTTCCAGTCGATGTTCTTTTATTTCTGAACGAAAATAGTCGAATGCGGGAAACGTTGAACTGTCAAGCTCATTGTGGCGAGTTTTAGGATAATATTTTAATTTCTGGAGGAAACAGATACGCTTTTTAATTCATTTTTAAACTTCTTTGATTTTTGTTTGGACAATCTCCTTAGTTGGATTACGTTGATAATTATTGGAACCTTCATATCTCGTAAATCGTTTTTGGAACTTATATTGACCGGATGTATGCCTAAATTAGGTGTTGCGGTTTATCTAAATTGTGCTGTGTCCGTTTTATCTGTAATAGTGTGAGAAAATCTCGTATGAATTGTATAGCCAACACTGTGTGTTTGTGTGCGATATTTGGTGAGTTCGCTTAACAATTGTTTACCGAGGGTTATGTGAAACCGTGATGCAAGACTATTTGGCTATAGCAAGGTCATTAATATTTGCAAGTAATATCGATGTAATAGAACTTTTCCAGTGATGTTATAAAAATCAAATATTTGAATGTGTTAATCTTGTGCCAAGATGTTAGAAAAATAATCATAAATCTTTTAAGGTCGGTACCCTCCGAATTTGCGCATATATATTACGATCTGTGTTATTATGTACGAATAAACTTAATATGACCCCACCAACCATCCTATTTTGTAATTTTGCATAAATTGTTATTTTACCTTTTTTGAACTGTTGAAATTCAGAGCAAAACTGTTCGCGAAAGGCACTGATCGCAATTGAAATCTAACCATTTTGTGTTCGCGAAGATTCAAGTAAAATCCCAAAGTTTTGAGAAAGAAAATTTGTTGTATTTGAAATAAACCGATTTGTTCACGAACACCATGAGCTTAACTACAAGATAGACTTGCTTGTAACGTCATTTTTGTAAAAAAATTTTCGCGATCACTGAATAATTCTAATTTAAATGATCAGGTATTGGGGAGCAGAATGTCTGCAAATCAAAGCCCCGAAAGTCTGTTCGAAAACAAGATATAATTTCTGGCACAAAATATAATTTTCAAATACCATCACCAGCAAGTGGATATTTATGTGTCGGCTCATTATTTTGATTTCACCATGAATCACAATCGCTAAATTCGAAGCCATACTCATAAAGTAAGTAGGGGTAAAAAAACCGCCCGATTTTTCAAGCTCGCTTATCTCCATCGTTTCGGCTCTTATAGAACCATGTATAAATCGGCTCGGTTATAGCAAGCCGTGGTCGGCTCGATTATAGGGAACCATGCACGGCTCGGTTATAGAAAACAATACTCAGCTCGGCTCGGTTATAGCAAACTATGCTCTGCTCAGCGCGGTTGTAGCAAAACATGCAGGGCTCGTCTCTGTTATAGCAAACCATGCTCATCTCGGCTCGGTTATAGAAAACCATGCTCGAATAGTCCTAACTTTTAGAAAACCATGTTCGTCGTTTCGCATTAGGAAACCATGCTCGGCTCAACTACCAAGGAACCATGCTCGGCTCGGTTAGAGAACGTATCAAACTCAGGTTATAGAAACCATGCTCGGCTCGGCTCGGTTATAGAAAACCATGCTCGGCTCGGCTTGGTTATAGGAAACCATGCTCCGCTCGGCTTGGTTATAACAAACTATGCGCGGCTTTGCTCGGTTATAGCAAACCATGCTCGGTTCATCTCTGTTATAGCAAACCATGTTTGGTTCGGCTCGGTTATAGAAAACCATGCTCGTTTCAGTTCGGTTATAGTCAACCATGCTCTTCTCGGTTATAGGGAACCATGCTCAGCTGGGTTATAGAAAACCATGCTCGGCTCGGCTCGGTTATAGAAAACCATGCTCGGTTCGGCTCGGTTATAGAAAACCAAGCTCGGCTCGGCTCGGTTATAGGAAACCATGCTCCGCTCGGCTTGGTTATAGCAAACTATGCGCGGCTTTGCTCGGCTATAGCAAACCGTGCTCGGCTCATCTCTGTTATAGCAAACCATACTTGGCTCTGCTCAGGTATAGCAAACAATGCTCCACTCGGCTTTTAAGTCCTAAAATACTAAAAAGCGTGAGATTCCTTGATTAATATGAAGCTACTTCTCACGGCTTCTAAAGATCGGATCCGGTGCAGGCTCTACTCTATTATTGTTGAATCAGTATAGTACTAAATTGGAGTTATTATGTTTGTTCATTGTCCTGGGCATTAAAAAACTGACCATATCTGTTCGAGGTACGGTAGAATCAGTACATTTCTCACAAACAGATATTAAACTCGGTTTGGACCCGCTGAATTGAGCCTTATGCCTAAATTCTCATCTCTATTATGACCGCTAAACTAGAATGTGAGACTGGGCGTAAGGATGTTTTTGTCAAGGATCTCATAAATATATTCATGACTTTATTTCCATAAGGTCAACAAGAAAATCTCAGCAATACAAGCATTGAGTCCAGTACAAGTGAGCGTTGTCGCTTCCTGACGCAGAAAGATTATATTGATCTTCTTTGGACGACAACGGCTGAGGGTCCAGGTACGTTTTAGCCCTGGTGCGTTTTATCCAGAGCAACATTTGAGCAGAATGTACGTTTCAGCGCCGTGCACTCTTCAGAACCGTGTACGTTTTTAAATTCAAATTCGTTCCAGCCCAAGGCGATTTTTAGTACAATATACGTTTTTAGCCCCAAATTCCTATAAGCATCGTCAGATATGCTACAAAGCCATGTGCGTTTCAGAGCTTTGTGCCTTTGAGACCCAGTTAAGTTTCAGTCATTGGTCTTTTTAGCTCCAGACACGTTTCACGGGCAGGTACGTTTCATCTCCAAGTACTTTTTAGGCCTGCGTCTATTCCAACATTAGGTACAGTATAACCACAGGCACGTGTCACGACCAGGTACACTTTAGAACCAGGTTCATTTCAACACCAAATACGTTTCGGCTTTAGATATTCCTCATCCGCAAGTAAGATATTACGAATGACAAACTGTCGTAGTTTCAGAACTTAGAAGATGTAATTAAAACTTATCATAGCATTATTTAATTTTACTATGGCGTTTTAGCGATTTCTTTTTCCTTAAATGTCATGATTAAATGGCTAGTGGATTCGAAATTGTTTCTGTTCTTGTTCAACCAAAATTCGACCCTACATTTCTGCATCTCATTTAGTAACTTAACATTTCCTATGTAACGTGAGCCTACATATATTTAAATTTTCAACAAAAATTAGAATATATCCAGTATTTGTAGTCGGAATTTATGCGGCAAAATTAATAGAAAACCAGTTAAAATATATATCGCTGCATGTGACTCAATCTAAATTTTCATGGTATAATTTATACCAGACAATATTTTTTTATTTTTCGGTCTGAAACTAAATTTCCGGTATGTTCACTTTATAGGTCGTCGAAATTTTACTCGACAAGCTATTTAAACATGCACACCACACAGAAAGATAACGATAAACAACCAACCTAAATTCCTAACTATATGGAAGCTTTTTCATGTTTTGAGATAGCCAATTTTGGATTTAGCTACGAATGTATCTGGGAAATAAATAATATTACACCATTTCTTTTCTTTCCTCGATGTGTAATTTTTAGATTTTACTAATTCCTGACTGTTCTTACCCCTCTTTCGGCTAAATCCTTTGTATAATCCGGTTATTACCCAATAACTGAGTATCAAGTTGGCCCTGGAACTGTTTAACTGAGACTCATCAATGGATTCATGTCGCAGCAATTATTTTTTATATATACTTCACAAATATTCTAATCGCTAGTAATAGCGATCATATGATTTACTTAATAGCAAAAACCACGAATACTCTCAGAATACAATCAATGATTCTAAGCAAACCATGTTTCAAAAAAACTCGAGACCAGCGAAATGTCTCCATTCGACTTCGCGTCAGAAATAACACATAAATAAAGTTTGGTTTCAGGAGTACTGATCACAATTGTATTTGTTGAACTAATCGGACGCAAAAAGACAGCTGTTGGTTGTTTTGCCATTGCTGCGATATTTCAATGGTTGCTATTCGGATGCTTTCCACGGTAGTACACATAATATTTATTTTTTTCAGATTTTGGTCCACACGGCGATTTATCGAAAATTATTTAATATGAAATTATTTAATATAAAAATTGAAAATTTTTGAGTAAATCAAATGCTATTGCCGATATAATATGGACACAAACAACAAAATAAATTGCTGCCTGTTGGTTAATGCATAACTATATCACAATATAATTTATATTTTATTCAAATCGAGCGAATGTGTAATTGTATATCAAGATTGGTTGAAAATTGGAAATTTTATTGAAATCAATTACTTAGCTACCCTCTTAAAAATTGGTATTATGTATTACTTAGCTACCCTCTTAAAAATTGGTATTATGTGTCATACATACACTTGTTCAGTGTCATACATTATTTCTGTGGTCTGGTTTACGTATACATTTTAAAGGCGATAGTTCATAAATTTGTAATATGTGAATATAAAAACAGTTTGTATGGAATTTGATGCAGCAGTTTTATCTGAATTTTCAAAGTCGTTTGTATTAAAAATAGAATTCTAGTTGATTGAAATTTATCACTTTGTAGCATCACATTTATAGCATAATGTGCGAATCATCGCATATATTTGTATCAAATATAACGTATGCATTGTATGAATTTGTGAGTATATATTGTATGAAACATAAAACATACAATTTTTTAATTGTAATATATATTTGTATGAAAACTAATATATCAATTGCATAATATTTTCATTTATTTGTATGAATTTCAATATATCTATTATATGGATCATATATTTGTGTATTACATATAATATTTGTTGAATAATTGCATGTAGCATATGAATTTTTATAAATATTTGTATTGCGCGACTAAACTTAAAATGACCCCGGCAACCTTCCTATTTTGTATTTTTGGATAAAATTTGTTACGGAACACTTTTTTGTCAATTTAAATTCGACGTAAAACTGTTAGTGAACACAGCGCTCGCGATTGCAGTCTAACCATTATGTGTTCCCGAAAATTTAAGTAAAATTATCCAAAAGTTCGAGAACGAAAATTTGTCGATTTGATTGTGACATCACTTTTGCATTAAATTTGTTCGCGAACACTGTATAATCCAAATTTAAATGATAATAAATTAGGGAACAGAATTTCTGCAAACTGAAATCGCCAAAATTGTGTTCGAGCACAAGGTCTAATTTCTGGCGCTTGATTTGATTTTGCCAATTTTCGGTTAGCGAAAAACCGAATCAAACTAAGTCTGTTTTCCATAACAAGGGTTTGCGATTCGATATCGGTAACAACAGAATAGGATGGCTAGCGGGGTCACCTTAAGTTTACTCATGCATATGAAAGAAAATATATATAATGTTGGAATACATAATGGAATTTTTTTACTAATTTTCAATTTTATGATATGTTTGCGTTTTACATCTTCAACTAAATTATGTGCCATAAACAAATTTATTGTCAGAAGTTTTTTCATACAAATTATATGCAAATAATCATATATATATATATATATTTCATACAAATTTTGTACATACATTTTGTGTCATACATTTATTGTGGTCGATCTCTTAAATTTTATGTTAACATAATCGTACATAATGTACAAATTGGTACACAAATAATGTAAGACTTGTTTGCTGCACAATTTCCCGTATTTGTGTTAATTTCAATACAAATTGTAGCAAAATAATCATACATAGTAATTGCATGAAATTATGATTATACAATTTTTAGTTTTTGGCTCATTGATGAATGACAGTATAATAATTGTGTTGGTATTTCAAAATATTTTTCCGCTGGATATGTTTGAAGCTACATTGATGCACATTTGTTTGTAGCTCCTTGTAAAGACAAATTTAACAAATGTCTCAATGTCAGCTCTTAAGTAGGGCTTTGAATTTTCTGTTATTCAGTTATCGCCTCTTTATGGCAATAAAAGTTTATTTAATTGTTCTGAAATTTCGTTGCAGTCCATATAATATTTATCAGTGTAATTTTATTCAATTGGCATCAGTCGAGAAAACCCAATCCTTGATCAAGATGTAAGCTCTCTGTGTGGCCATAGCGTCAGCCCTCTGCACTAACACGGATTGGGCATTATAATCATAAGCGCCCGCGAATGGTTATATATATATGAATGTAACAAACGTGGACCTATTTGGCTCACATTTTTGTAGTCTATATAATAAACATTAAACACAGTAAACCTATACTATTGATATATGTCGAGAAAACATCTCTCTGCGCATATTTTAAGTTATCACTGTTGTCAAAGCATCAGCCGTCCGTAATAATCCCAGGCTTGATATTGTAGTCATTAGCGCCCACGGATGTTATGTGGAATAGCTGTTGTGAGCGATAAATTTTGTGGATGTAGCAATTTGAAAATCAATTTTAAATATCACACCTGATTGAAACAAATTTTTGTTGTTCAATTTTAGAGCGGCTGTGGTCGGATTATTATTTGTGGCTCGAGGTTTTGTGGCTGCTGGTGGACAGACATTGTACGTTTAAATATCACACCAGATTGAAACAAATTTTTGTTTGTTCAATTTTAGAGCGGCTGTGGTCGGATTACTATTTGTGGTTCGAGGTTTTGTGGCTGCTGGTGGACAGACATTGTACGTTTAAATATCACACCTGATTGAAACAAATTTTTGTTTGTTCAATTTTAGAGCGGCTGTGGTCGGATTACTATTTGTGGTTCGAGGTTTTGTGGCTGCTGGTGGACAGACATTGTACGTTTATACGCCTGAGGTAAGTTATTTGTTTTAAAGACATTGATTTAGACAGTAGCACTCACTGTATTATAAAGACATCGTTCCTGACGTGTGAAACATAGCTAATTATATGAAGTACTGTAAGGAAAAAATGGAAAGTCATCCATACAATGTTCCCGATGAAGCTTTATTCTTTGTTTTCGGCCAATATCAGATTTTGCATTACCGGGATTTGTATTAAAATTTGATACTCCGAGCAGCACAAAATTTTTGCCACCACCATTAAGACATTGCCTCTATTGCTAGATCCCTACCCAAAATTTAAATAATTATTTTTGCCTCCAATATTAAATTCCACGCTACCCTAAAAATTATTCGCCGCCACGACATTCAATCTTTACAATCCCCATTAAGTCCTACTACCTTTTTGCCTCCAATATTAAATTCCACGCTACCCTAAAAATTATTCGCCCCACGGAATTCAATCTTTAGAATCCCCATTAAGTCCTACTACTCCAATTCAATCTTTTTGCCTCGATCAAACCCATGTCACTTTCATTTCTATTCGTTCCATTAAAACTTTACCGCTACCTACCTGCGAATATTTGCCACTACAATTATTCAATCGTTTACACCCTTTTTATAGCCAGTCAACATTTTTAATATCTTTGCAACGTTAAATATTTGCCAACCCAAATTAATTCTGGCCATTACCTTTGTTACTTTCATTCAATCATTAATTCATAGCTTTTAAATCCTCGTCACGTTTATTAAATCATTGTCACAATAATTAATTCATTGCAACTCTATTTAATTCTTGCAACCACCTCTATTGTAAAAGATCCCATTCCATTAAAGTTATATTCTCGGGATTAGTACCAAACTGATGTCGTGAAATGGCTAAGTCACATTAACATGCAAAATTACGCTAGACACTCTAGATTATACACGACAGGCAAGTGTAATGTACGATATGTCTAATTCCCGTCTATGGACCGATAATCTCTAACCTGTTGAAACCAATAACTCTTAAACGATTACAGCCTCGGCTGTACCAGCCCGATTACTCCATACGGGCTATTAAAACAAAATTCGGCGCTGTTTGGGCTGGGGGGGGGTAATCAGAAAATGGTCGCATGCCACTGAAATTGGTACCAATCGACTCAGCTGGACAAGCTGAACCGTACAGCAATAGCAGATGTAACTGAACGAAGTAGATGCAT
>JASANE010012180.1:0-14162 GCA_030248225.1 Trileptium ribeirensis | reverse complement strand
TGTTAGGTTGTACTTCGTTCAGTTACGTATTGGCTAATGGTTCCTGTTTCATAATGGCAGAAGAATGAAATAGTTCTTCTTATTTGTGGTTTGACAATATAGCCGAAATGACTAGATTGTTCTATCTAGTGGCCCATGTCTAAGGCAAACTGGGTTGCCTTTAAAACAGAGTAATGTCCAGAAATCTTGGTAATCCCATTAGTGGCCATTGTCGATATGCCTTATACGTGCTCCGCAGTTGTTATTCCACGATCCTGCTAATGCGAATTATCTGACAAACGCTGGGTTTATTAAAAGATAGTGATGATCTGATCGGATTCGTAATGTTATTAATGGAACAATGTAACCAGGGCCGGCGCTACCATACTATCAAACCTATCAATTGGGGGCCCCGGGTTTGAGGGGGGCCCCGCAGGTAAAATCATGAAAAATCGGCCCGGGTCTGAAGGGGCCCCGCAGGGGCCCTCCAAAGGCGAAAATCACGAAAAATTTTCGGCGCTTCGCGTTATCAGTTATCTAAACAAAACTATGTAGCTAAGCAAAACAGTTATCAGTTCTTACAGTCAGTGAATCGAGATATCAATTAGATCAGCTTCTTTCGTGCTTTTTTGTGCAGCAAAATCGTCCATTACATTATCGTAGTCTAATTGACTTGCAATTTCGTGTTCAATCGATATGATGGCCAGAGCACTGAGACGATCATGGTTCATTGTGGAACGTAGATAGATTTTTATGTGTTTAAGCTTGGAAAGACTGCGTTCACCAGACACGACTGTGACAGGAACAGTCAGAAATATGCGGTGTGCGATGGCAAAATTCGGATAAATGTCGTGAAGATGGTATTTGGGGCATATGTAAAAATCAGAGACCTAGACCAGTAGTTTCCACTGATAAATATTCAATACAAAGACTATTTTTCAAGATGTTACAACGTTATAATTGTTTCATTAGTTTAATACCACCCAAATTCATAAATAAAGTTCACGTTCAAACAGAAACGTGGATTTAATTACGGAACACGAAATGCTGGATTACTCATAATACACAGGTCCACCGTTCCTCTGCGATTAAGATTATTCTACAAAATTGAAAGATCATTTTTATCATATATGCGGATAGTACCGAATGTCAATGCTTGCATAAATTTCTAATTGTCACTAAAATAAGGTAAACTACAAACAGTAACATATCATTGCTAAAAACTGCCATATCAAGGCTTGCAAATGAAACAGCGGTCGTACCAGTTGAGCAGCCAATGTTGTAATCAGATGATATTTTGGTCCCGAATCAGGATCTATAACATAACGATCCGGATTATATTTGTCTTCGAGTTGAGTAATTATATTTTGTATCGCTTCCACTGTATCCATTGATGTTGCTTCTTCAGGTGTTTGTCGTATTGTTATTGCGTAACTAACGCCCCACAGAACGCAGATCAGTAAAGTATTGGTTAGCGATGAAACTTTTAGCATTCCGAAAATTGTTATACAATGTGGTCCATACATCTTTTAATAAATAATTTTTGTAGGCATTTTTATGAGCATGAGTTATGGGAATGCAAATCTGTTTGTTGGTACCGGTATACATGGCCTGGCCGGGATCGAGCTCAAATTCTGAGGCGCTGGCAGCGAGTAAACACTGGTAACAGTATTGCTCACACTTGCAAGCTGCAGATAATGCTGCAAGGCTATGCGTTCATATCGATGTTCCACTTTAGAATGTTCCTGTTTCATAATGGCAGAAGAATGAAATAGTTCTTACTTGTGGTTTGACAATATAGCCGAAATGACTAGATTGTTCTATCTAGTGGCCCCTGTCTAAGGCAAACTGGGTGGTTGCCTTTAAAACAGAGTAATGTCTAGGAATCTTGGTAATCCCATTAGTGGCCATTGTCGATATGACTTATACGTGCTCCGCAGTTGTTATTCCACGATCATGCTAATGCGAATTATCTGACAAACGCTGGGTTTATTAAAAGATAGTGATGATCTGATCGGATTCGCAATGTTATTAATGGAACAATGTAACCAGGGCCGGCGCTACCATACTATCAAACCTATCGATTGGGGCCCCAGGTTTGAGGGGGGCCCCGCAGGTAAAATCATGAAAAATCGGCCCGGGTCTGAAGGGGCCCCGCAGGGGCCCTCCAAAGGCGAAAATCACGAAAAATTTTCGGCGCTTCGCGTTATCAGTTATCTAAACAAAACTATGTAGCTAAGCAAAACAGTTATCAGTTCTTACAGTCAGTGAATCGAGATATCAATTAGATCAGCTTCTTTCGTGCTTTTTGTGCAGCAAAATCGTCCATTAGATTATCGTAGTCTAATTGACTTGCAATTTCGTGTTCAATCGATATGGTGGCCAGAGCACTGAGACGATCTTGGTTCATTGTGGAACGTAGATAGCTTTTTATGTGTTTAAGCTTGGAAAAACTGCGTTCACCAGACGCGACTGTGACAGGAACAGTCAGAAATATGCGGTGTGCGATGGCCAAATTCGGATAAATGTCGTGAAGATGGTGTTTGTACATGTAGTCCAGCGCATGAAAAACGCTCAGCCCGCGAGACTCGGCATCGCATAAAAATCGTGATAGTTCTCTGTACAGGTCGTCGGGTTCAGTGTCGCCGAACAGTTGAGAAAAATCCTGACATTTTTGTTTCAGTGCAGATTCGCCGCCTTCCGTTGATAGGATCTTAGACGCCGTTATTGGGCTCAGAAATCCAAAAGTCTCCACGAAAGTCTGGGTTTGGGTGTAACGCTCCTGTACCGATGCTATGGCTTGATCAAGCAAAACATTGAAGAATTGGGCCTTGAATTGGTTTTCAGGCGATAAGGTGCCCACGTCATCAGCCGCTTCATACTCAAACAGCCTTTTTCGTTTCCTAGTTCGACGCTCCGGAAATTTTGCTTCTACTCCCACAGCTTCTGCAATATCGAGAGCCGATGCCACCGCCTGTGAGTACCCGTTGTTGCGGTACTTTCGCAAAAAATTAGCCGTCCGATCAAGTTCGATAGTTTGTTGCTCCACGGTAGCCGCAACTGATTGCAAGAGCTTACTCGTTTTGTTAATTTCAAACAGAATGTCGTACCAAACGCAAATGCTGATAATAAAGGACCACTTCTGAATCTCTGCAGCTAGTTCACGTGCTTCCGAAAACCCGTTAGAGTCCTTTTCTCGTGGCAGATCCGCTGAAGTGCATTTAGGGCGCCTAGGACTCCATTGAGATCGTATCGCAGCGGCTTGATGCACTCGATTCGGCTCTCCCATCGGGTGTCAGAAATGGCCTTCACCGTAAACAGGTCAACGTTAGCTTTAAGAAGCTGCCAACGCTGTGATGAACCAGCAAACAGTGCATATATACGTTCCAGATTACCGAAGAAAGAGATTGATTCGACTGATGACTTAGCAGCGTCCAGGACAACCAAATTCAGCGTATGTGAAGCGCACGGCAAAAAAGTGCTTTGGGATTCATTTCTAGTAACCTTGCCGCGACTCCTTTTTCTTTGCCCTTCATGTTCGACCCATTATCATACGTCTGCGCTCGACAGTCCAAAACCGAAAGCTCCCATTTTCGCAGGTTGGTAAGGAGAACGTCCAGTAGGGATTCGCCTGTAGTGCTGCCAACGTCGCAAAAGCCCAGAAACCGTTCAAAAATGTTACTGCCAACGCCAGGCTGTACCTTGACAAAGCGCAGACATGTCGTTAACTGCTCTTGGTGCGAAATGTCGGTTGTACAGTCCATAATAGTGCCATAATATTTAGCATCCTTGATTTCCTTTATTATAAATGCTAAAACTGCATTGCTTAGTAACTGAATTATCTCATTTTGAATGTCTTTTGAAAGATAGTGCGTAGCGGAACCAGGGCGCGTCTCCTGTGCTAGCTTGGCGCGCTGGACATGCTCCATTAAAACTGGATCGTATTTGGCAAGCAGCTCCACTTCACCCAAAAAGTTTCCATTTGACGGGTCACCCAGTCGATCGCTCGAACCACGAAATGCCAAATTTCGCTTCGCCAGGAAAAGAATAATGTCAATTAATCTGCGCAGTACCTCCCGCCAGTGACGCTGTTGTTCAGTCATTTGCTGCAGTGTCTTATCGTCGAGGGTACCGCCAATAGTCATGCCTTTCCTGAGGTCTTTCCATTTTACCATGGCACTAAGATGTTCCCCTGTTGTCTCATGTTCACGTAGCGACTGGGATAAGCCGTTCCAACGTTTGTTTCCAGAAGTAAAGAGGTTCTGAGCTGAACTGAATAGTTTGCAGGCAAAACAGTAGACAGAGTCAAGGGAAGTCGAGTACATGAGCCAGGTACGCCGTACCTTTTCGCCATTAGGCATCTTGCGAAAGTAGTAATCACGGGTAAAGCGACGACGTGGTGTTTCATTGTTAAAAGGGAAGTCATAGTCCTCGACTTGAACAGGGCCGCACCGGACGAGACCAATACAGAGATCGTCGGAGATAGGGTACTGCCATTTGCAAGGGTCATCTACTGCAACATTACTCTCGGCTGTCGGCTGCGGCCCTGGTGTTACTGAAGGCTGCGGTTCGAAGGATGTTGATTCGGTATCAACTGCTGGAGTACTGGCTATCGCAGAAGGAGCGGGGGCAAATATAGTGTCAGTAAGTTTTGACTTAGCGGCCACCTCCTGGTCGCGAACCGATTGCTCCTTCCGAATTTTGCGCTTTTGGGAACCGTTCATATAAGACCGTTTCTCAGACATAATTGCGCAAAATTTAGTATGCTGATAATATTAATGAATTACTGAAAATACATAAATTATATATATATATATATGTATATATATAGTATAAATATATATAATGGGGCCCCGTAGGTCGGTTTGGGGGGCCGGAATTGCGAGCGCCAGCCCTGAATATAACCTTGAGCTTTCATTTTTTGTGACTGGTTGAGCTATGACAGTTGGACTATTTAACCCTTTCCTTCTTATACTACTTTGCATATCGTGCAGTCTTGAGCAAACTTTTGCCGCGGCGGCGGACTGACCTGTATCGTTTCGGTGTGAGCCTTGTACGCTAGTCACTGTCATTTTTGGACAACTCTCTCTTATGATTTCACCTGTATCCTATCGAAATCCTAATCTAAATCTTTAAGATTTAAAACTTTTATAAGTTTTCACGGAATTTTGGGCACTGCAGCAGCACTTTGGTGTCATATTATTTTGTTTTAGTTACTAGGGTAAAGACCGCGAAGTTCCCAAATAACAGGAATTTTAGGCGAGAAATTTATTTTTGCGAGCAAATATACATATATATTTGTACATATACCTATTGAACTAAAATTGTTATCCTTAAATTTCTTGGTTTAGGACATTGGGGAAAAAATTACGCATACTTTTCCTTAAAATTGCTGAATTTCCTAATTTATTTAATAAAAGAGGAAGCCTTTCCTTTTAACATAGCGTCCGGGGCAAGTTTATGTCCCTTTACTTAGGCTTGCAATTGCCAGATAACTCAGAGACAGAACAATCATACCGGTTGATTTCTCCACCAGGGATCAGACTAAACATTTTTCCATACTGATTGGAGTGGGCATTTCCACCTCTTCCGGTCTTAGTGTTCAGGGGCCATTTTGGAATTAATATTTGTAATTACCTAGGGTTTTAGTGGTCTCCTACCCGTAACAAGCGGCAATCGCCTTTGGTTTCATTTTCCATTCCATTGGCAATGTCGGGAATTTAGAGCGACCGTTATTCCTTTTCCGTTTCTTTATCATTACATATTCAAATTTAGCTTGGATTTTTAAGCAAAAGTGTCGGGATTTTCCCTATAGTTGAATTTATTCTGCGGTATTATTCCGAACACAGTTGCGTTTTTTCTTCTCTCTTCGACATCCAAAATAAAAATAAACCCTGGATTTAATCGGTTAAGTCCTGCCGCACATATACATAGTTATATATCCGCCTATAGCATAATGCTATTATCGCGCGCGATACGTTAATCTAATATATAACAAGCTACCCTGTCGGAAACACATACTATGTGTCAAGAACTTTTGTTTGAAAACGAAGACGTTTCTTCTTAAAAGAAGAATGTCACAGCAGTCATATTGCTATTAACAATACAATTTATGCGCCTGGACTACATATAGTTATTTAAATATAAAGTTTACGACGGTTCAGCATAATATTTGGTTTTTGAAACATGTCAAATTATTTGACTTCAGCGTTTGCGAATATGCTGTCTATGAAATAGCAAGAATGAATTCAGACCTGGTAAAGTTGATAATATAATTTTCGATGTCATCAATTCTCGGAATTCCTAATTGTTTTCATCTCAATTGTAGTCAACAAATCCGAGACGTTTGCTGCATGCCATTTTTGCCTGGCATGCAGACTCCAGCGGTCGGATCTGAAAATGCTTTTATGACTATAACAGAGACGTGCAGTGCAGTGCAACCAAAGCTGTAATGCACACTCTGACAAAAGGTGAAATCAATGTCACAGCCTGACGGCTGTGACAAAAATATATACACTATAAAACATATATTCAGTCACCGTTTCGGCTTGTAATGTACACGCAAATCGGTCGGTTGTTTTCTTACTCTACACGGAATGTTACGATTGCATGGAAATTGTCGCATTACGATACGGTCTGCTGCCATTGGCTATTGATACATTCGTCTATAAATACGGATTCAACGCTAATTCGCGTTTACAACCTTGCATTTTACTATCAATTGCTTATTCGCTGCTGACGATTTCTTGTTGAAATATGTTTTATTAGCCGTCCAGTAGTAATCAATGGTTAAGTCAATGTTTTGACTGTGCATTCGTTATCCGTGAGTAAAATTTAAGGTGACCCCGTCAACCATCCTATTTTGTAATTTTGTATAACAATTGTTACGGAACGCTTTTTGGCCTATTTAAAATTGGGAGTAAAACTACTCGCGAACACTGCACTAGATTTAAATCTAGCCATTTTGTGTTCGCGAAAATACAAGTAAAAGTACCTAAATTTTTGAGAACGAAAATTTGTCTAATTTGATTTAAACTGGATTACTCGCTAACATCAAGAGCTTAACTACAGAATCGGTTTGCTTGTAACGTCACTTTTGCATGAAATTTGTTCATGAACACTCAATTATCCAAACTTGAATTGTAAGGCATTAAGGAACCGAACTTGTGCTAATGGAAAACGCCAAGATTCTGTTCGAACACAAGGTATAATTTCTAGCACTTGGATTTGATTTTGCCAAGTTTCACTTAGCCAAAAACCGTATGAAATTCGGCCATTTTGCGTAACCAGGATTTGCTTTTCGATGGGTCACCTTAACTTTACTTGCGCATTAGTTGTTATCATTTGTTATTTTGAATTTGAAGACTGTTGTTTAGTTGTCGTCGAGGCTGTCCCAAAAAATGCACTGTATTGGGCATTTTGATCAAAATTTGAGCAAAAACTGAGCGTGTGAACACGCCTTGATTGGGCACACAATTCACAACAGTCTGCGTTATATTAAAACCCAGGGCTCCATCCCTACGTTACTATTGTTCCTGAGATAAGCTACTAATCTTGTGAAGTCTATCTGAGGACACAACGATCATGACTGTAGCTGAGCAGCAGGGAGTAACCGGAATTCCGGTTCCGGCGAAAATCGTGTTCCGGTTGCGGTTCCGGCAAAGGGCAAAAACCATACCGGAACCGGAATTCCGGTTTAAAAGTTTTGTTTGAAATTTTCCACGTTTTTTTGCTTCATCCTGTAATCCAAACATATGTAATATATATTATACAATGATCAAGCTCCAATAAAACCAAGCAAAAGAAAAGATTAACTAACCAATTTGCCGTGTGAAACCTAAGTAGGGCACATAATTAGAGCAGGAATTTTTCATAATAACCTGCAGGAGTTTGTTAAATCAAAGCCAGGTCGATGCTTGTAGCAGCTATTTTACACATCCAGAAGTCTGTGGGAAACGTTTGAATTAAACCGGTCCAACTCGGTAACAGAGTATGGCTTACGCAGAAGCACTTAGGGTATGCTTGACTAACATAAATTGCGTCAAGCACCCGCCAGTGCGCTAGTAAGCTTGGTAAATCAGTCTAAATTGAAGTAAACTAACGTTATCTGCAACGCAGCTAGAAACTGCTTTCTTGGCAATGAACTGTATTTATTGAAACTGTGAGAGCAGCATCGCAGTGTGTCTCATTTATAGCATTCTGATTAGAAAGTTATCATTATGATCTAACTGATGGCCACTGTTTGTCCAACGCTAGCCTAAACAGTGTCTCTGACCAATGATCAGAAAATTACCTTCTATCATTTTCTCTTAGAATCATATAAACCAATAATTTTAAGTTTCCTACAGAAGAACATGCAACAAACGTATGTCTAGTAAAGGGAGTGGAGACAGAGCGAAAGTGTGTATTCTACGCTCCAAGCTTTGTAAGCACATTCGATTTGACGCAGTATACGCAGTGGTGTATAGCGGATGACATTTTTTGCTCTGAATGTCCAAAAGCGACATATTTGATCGATAAATAAACGTTATTAGCTTCCTCAGTCTCTTTATAGTTTCAGAAAGGCAATAATACCATCGCAATACATTAAGTTTAATGTAAAAGTTATTTTTAATGGATTTTAAATCCACTATACCTTCATTTCTTCCATCATCTGTTTTACTATATATAAATTTCGAAGACCAGGTTCCGGATCCGATTTAAATGGACGGTTCCGGTTGCTGGTTCCGATTCCGGTTATTCCCTGCTGAGCAGGTAAACTATTCTAGGAATCTGAGATCACAAATTTTTCCAAAATTTCCAATAACTCAAACGTTAATTATTTCAAGAACATTTAAGGAAAATGTTATAAACAGGTCCGGTTATTAACTGTCTACTTGCCTGCCTCAGCAGCATACTCATAACAGTTCTAATCCGTGTATTTAACCTCTGACGCTGATATTTGGCGCGGAGTCCTTCGCTTGCAGTTGCAATTTCGTTACATTATTAGTGGTAAGGATTGCCAGACTACCCGTGAACTTGCTTCGAGGAATGGTTTTGAGGAAGAGAGTTTCGGGTTTCTTTATTTAAAAAAACCTCGTCAAAACGTAGCTACTTTAAGAAAAAAGAGATCAAGTGGCTTCGTGGACAGCTCGTGTAGAAGTGCAAGGTTTTCATTACCAGCTTGAGTATAGGAAGCTTTGGTTGAGATTATATGAACCACTATGGTAATGAAACCAACGCGTAACACTATTCAAACATAAACGCGGCGATAAAATATAGATTAACTTGTGGTAACTTGAGCTTAAATTTATATTTTTATTTGTTTCCATAAATTGGTCTTATGAATTTGCTTTATAATTTTGCTCATAAACTTCTTCTCTTTAAATAAAATTTTTATCTTCAAAAACCTAGTGGTACATATTAAGGCCTATAGACATATGGTGACCCTACGGAAGCATCTATAGTACCTTAATTCAATAGTTTGAAACTTGATAATTTATCTTAGAAATAGGTAAGAACACAACCCCATATATGGTTCCCTTCATCATGCCATTTACCTTTAAGCCTATTTCCAGTACTGAGGCTAATTGAAACTAAACAACAACTCTGATATTTGCTAAAGACTAGACATCTGCTTCTGTCTCGGCATGGGTCATTGTGACAGCTACCCTTATTTTAGCGTAACAATCTGGCTCCTTTGCTACATCGTATCGTACCAATTAGCTCTTGTCACTTCGCTCTCTGTATAGGTTTTTCCTTACGTATGCTATTATAGTCACTGTGACGCAGGCTTTGGTACTTTAAAACAAACATCAAAGTTTAGTTATGATATTAACCGAATCCTCCCAGCCAGTTTACGCAAAATTAGTTCAGGCAATAGTCGTTCTAATTCACTAAATGGTTTAACCTTATCCGACATAGCTTATATGATGCAATGCTGTACTTGCCTACGTTACTTCTAAACTGTCATTGCCCAGATTAGTTTTAAGCTTCGTCAGGCCCTGCTAACTTAACCTACTAGCTTGGGTTCTTTAACTTCAAATCTAAATCCTTATAGTATGTTTAATTTACTTCAAACTACTATCCACAGTTTCAAAATTCGCTCAAAATTTATAAAATTTTTCGACCTATTAATCATTTTTCCACTGCCCGAAGGACAACCAAGGCTACCTTATGAACTCACACAACCTTGTGTAAAGGTAACCCTACCGCAGGTAGACAGGTACATGTATTGGTGGCACCTCTCCCTGTCTTACTCAACGAACTCACAACTTCCTTTTAACATCGAACTCGCACATAGATCTTATTTTTATAACTCCAGGGTGGTCTTTCCCCATTCTCACCTACACTAGCGAATCATGCGATGGTCATCTCTTGAGCTGAAGGGCAGCTGAAACAACAGTCACTACGCCTTCTGGGAACTGTTGTTCGGTTCCTTAAGAAACCTTACAAAGCGAGCGAACAACAACGCTGTTGACAAAGTCTGCTGGTGCATCTCGTTGCAATGCACGCGCTGAAAATATGTCAATTGAGGAATGAATGAGTTGAATTAGCCTTGGCAACGGTAGTCGGCTAGAAAAGTCTGCAAAGATGAAACTAGTATTTTATAACTACTTTGAAACGTGTAACGATGAAATTTAAAAGCTGCCGAAATAGCGCTGCAAATAGCGGGAGCTGCCTGGAAAATTTCCTGCGTGTAACGAGGGTCTTTTCCTGCGGACAAAACATGATTTGTACAGGTGTCCAAGAGCTGGAAAATTTTTATACGCGCACGCATCTATGCGTCCAAATCTAAATAATTTTTTCGTGCAGCAGTTATACAATCGGTGATCGTACGAAAAATTTACTTCATACCAGCGATAGAATGGCTTAGCTTTCTGATCATATTAATTTGCATGCAAAATCTTTATTTCGATATACCACTAACCCGTCGGACGTCAAAATCTAAAGGCATGTTCACACGCTCAAACTTTGTGCTCAAATTTTGATCAAATTTTGAGTTCAAATTTTGATCAAAATTTGAAAGTAGCTTATTTGCATTTTTTGCAAGTTTGAACGTGAGAACACTGTTCAAACTTTTCATGCATATTCCTGTAGCCAATCACGGAAGAGATGTATTGCCTGAAAAAGTTTGAGCTCATATTTTGATCTGAAATTTTGAAATATCGCAATTTTCAATCGCCGTCAAATTTTGGTCAAAATTTGATAAAATTTTGAGCTCCAAATTTGAGCTCAAAATTTGAGCAAAAAGTTTGAGCGTGTGAACACGATTTAGGTACTTAAAGACGTTACGACTTTGCCATCTGCAATATTCCATGCTTCCTGGAATTGATAATGACATAATAGCAATCTTTACATAACGATGATTTTTCTCAATTTATTCATTAATATACCTTGCGGTAATTACACGAATGGTAGCTCTCACTGCTTCACTGACAAATTATTCTTATAATAAGATATTTATATTTTTGGAACAGATTGTCAAATGAGATGTAATCTCTGAACAAAATTTGAAGTTTTTAAAGAAAAAATTAAGTCTTTTCGGTAAAAACGTGAAATAACGGTATCTGTGATTAGTGTGGTTAAAAGATAACAGTACCATAACGAAAACAGCCACGTTGGCGAAAAAATGCTGCTCTCTCACCGTAATACGTAGTTTTATACAGGAAGGTACACAGTTTCGGTGTTTCTAGTATTAGTTCAGAGAGTCAATGACACTTATGGCTACGATCTAAATAATAATCTTTATTGACACAACCGTTAGGTTGTGGCTTTGTTTTCGACTTTTGTGAGACTCTGCACATTAACATCATGGCACGTGCAGACGACCTCTTTTATGTTAATTGCAGTTCAGACTACAACTTTTATGTAAATTCAACCTAACATGATAAATCTAGTGCGATTATTGGTATAATTTTTAGTGTCCGAACGCTGTCGTCCAATCGTACTTCAAACCCGGCGACCGGCATGCGATGTGAGACTAGATATTACACCTCGCCACTCGACGCTGTGGAATTTTGAAATATTGCCTTTTTAATCCAAAGCTGTCTAAAACTAACACAATGACCGTCATATTTACAACAAATGTTTTGAGGAATAAAGCAAAGGAGATAAACATAATCATGTAAACATGCTTTATACAGAGTTGTAACTATGCTTACTGGGAATAAAGAAATAGGCTATAATTCTAGTTTCTCCTATTTTCTTCTACATATGGGACGGTATGACCTGCTGTTATGTTTTTATATTTCAGTGTTTAAGTCGTAATTATTTAAGCTACCCATTAAAGGATCAATCCACGTAGCGTGTATTTATTTAGTGTAGGTTTTCTACATTTCAATTTAAAAAGTAAAGTTTTCGACAAGATACTGCTAGATAACATATTAGATAACATTTTTGCACATTTTTGATTGGTTAGCCCACAATACCTCATTACATAATGACTCCCAGTGCGGAAATTGAATTTCGTTTAGCATTTTATAAAAATGTCTAGCGCAAAGAACATTTGGCTTTGTTTTATTAAAACCACCTCGCCCTAATGTAGAGGTCATGACACCCATTTTTGTACCAATTCTTTTTAGAACCCATAAAATGGGTTTGGTATATACATCATAGCTACTATTAAATGAAAGCTTTTAATGACTGAAGGCTTCAGCCGTGTTTACGTGGCAGCCAGAAGTGCCAAGAAAATCAACGATAACGATTTGCTATCACATTTTTTGCATAATAAAACGACATTAAGCATGTAAATACTCATTCTTCCTTTCCTACAATTGAGTTTGTTAAGTATGACTATCCAATTTATTTTATTAATTTTATGTGACGAAAACAAATTTTCACTGACGGTAAACGTATACATGGATGACTATTCTCACAACCAAATTGTCTGTCAAGCATTGTTCTTTGTTTTAATGTTGTCTGTGTTTTTCGTACCACATGGAGGTTGTTTTCGATTGTGTTATTTCAACTACAACAAACCAAATTTCACGTCGAATGCTACGCTGTAGCTACTCTTTCGAATGACAGTTCGGTCGCCTCTAATGTTTAGTCTGTGACAACGTCAGAGGTGCAAAATGTAGTCAAGGTAGCCTCTTGCTTATACATTTAGTTGCCGATATTTGTGATGCTAAACCAAATTGCTAATCGCTAAACCAAATTCTGTGAAGCACGGGGTTAAATGTCCCGTAAAATTTCACGGTGAACGCTACACTACAGCTACTCTTCGGAATGACAGTTCGGTCGCCTCTAATGAATGTGTATTCGGCGACAGTGTTGGAGGTGCAAAATATACCCAAGCTAGCCACTTGTACATTTATATGGCGATACTTAGAATGCATTAATCGCTAACCCAAATTCTGTAAAGCACGGGGTTAAATGCCCCGTAAAATTTCACGGTGAACGCTACACTACTGATACTCTATCGAATGACAGTTCGGTCGCCTCTAATGAATGTTTATTCGGTGACAGTGTCAGAGGTGCAAAATGTAGTCAAGCTAGCCTCTTGCTTATACATTTAGTTGACGATATTTGTGATGCATTAATCACTAAACCAACCACTGTGTAGCACGGCGTTAAATGTCCCGTAAAATTACACGGTGAACGCTACACTACAGCTACTCTTTCGAATGACAGTTCGGTCGCCTCTAATGAATGTTTATTCGGTGACAGCGTCAGAGGTGCAAAATATACCCAAGCTAGCCACTTGTACATTTAGATGGCGATACTTATAATGCATTAATCGCTAACCCAAATTCTGCAAAGCACGGGGCTAAATGTCCCGTAAAATTTCACGGTGAACGCTACACTACTGATACTCTATCGAATGACAGTTCGGTCGCCTCTAATGAATGTTTATTCGGTGACAGTGTCAGAGGTGCAAAATGTAGTCAAGCTAGCCTCTTGCTTATACATTTAGTTGGCGATGACTTTTATAGGCGCTTATGTAGAGTTTGACAGAATTCAAAAACAGTGTCTCTTAAATAATACATCCCAGTTTTTGTCACAGCCGTCAGGCTGTGACATTGATTTCACCTTCTGTCAGAGTGCGCATTACAGCTTCAATTGCACTGCACTGCACGTATCTCTTATAGTCATAAAAGCCTTTTCAGACCCGACCGCTGGAGTCTGCATGCCAGGCAAAAATGGCATGCAGCAAACGTCTCGGATTTGTTGACTTAGAATTGAGATGAAAACATTTATAG
>JASANE010012179.1:0-108893 GCA_030248225.1 Trileptium ribeirensis | reverse complement strand
CCATTAGGCTGTGGTCAGGATTATCCACCTCGTAACGATCCGTAAGGATCTGTTACACTAATAACAACAATTTCTATCCATTTATGCAATGCTGGGCTGTGGTTGACATATATTATTATCTTCGCATCAGTTTTGAATATTTTCACAACACCAGTTAAGATTTGATGAAAAAAGTTTACGTGACAAAGATAAAAGTAGCAAAGTATTTAAATCACGTTGATTACAAATAGACATCTGCCAATCTGAAGCAATACAAAAGAAAAAAGGGCATCACAACTCACATTCGTTCCGATAGTAATCGAATGGAAACAAGTCCCGTTCTTTTCTTAGTGCCATATCGTGTTTCTGTGACCTGAAAGTGACTGCTAAATTAATGTCATATTGACGAAAGTCTACAAAAATAATATTACTTTGTGCTGTCGTGTAATCAAGCACAATGTTGGCAACACAGACAACCATATTCATCTGTGTTAACGCCGAATTATTGACACATAACAGTACACATCTACTCCAAACCTGACAATCTCCTAAAGAATTCATTCAAAATCATAGGTTAAACAGATGGGGCTCTCCAAATCAGAAGGGCCTTTGCATTTTTCGGTTCCCCCTGGTTCAGAACAGGTGCCCCCCAGGTAAAATTTTGGGCTCCTCCAGCTGCACCGACTCTTGGCAAATTTTTTGTTTCCAATCGCTCCAAAGTACACAAAATTTGTATTAAATTCCTTCCTGAACCCAAAAATTTAGCTAATTTTATCAAAAATTGCTTCAAAATCACTTTTTCTCTCCATCAAAAGCGTTTTTGTAGTGTTTCTGACACGATTTTGACCGTTTTTCCTTTGGCAAAACGAAATAAGGAACGCCTGGTTTGAAACCGGGGGAGGGAACGGTTCATGTCCCATGGCAAAATTTTCAGCGAATGGAGAGCCCAGACTTCCTAGTTCTGAAATTAAGTTAGGTATAGATACATTCCCATTAGAGCGCCAAGCATCGGAGAAAGATATAAAGGATATATAAATATTGCAATGATGTTAAACCCAAGGCGTCCGCAAAATATGTGTAGCCCCCTCTTTATGAATTACATCTGTATTAAAATTTGAAAAATCACTAGCCTCACAAAGCGTAAACCACTGACTTAAGGTTAGATATACGCAATTTCTTCAAACACTTCTTTCTGCGTTCCATAAACACACTCAACAATGTAGTTTTGCTGTCTGCAAGAATTGAAGACTGAAAGAACATTCAACTCTTTCGACCACAGATTCATCTAAGTTTCTTGAGCCAACCATAACTCCTTAAATCCAACAGTATTTTTAAGTTTAACCTTGTCTAGTCTCGAAGTTTGCTTTTCATTTCTGTTCTGTTCTTTTCTTTTACTGTATCTGAGCAACGGACTTCAGTCGATAATACTGCGCATCGCTCGGTTTGTTTGCGAGCAACTGACTTAGGATATAACTGTATTAAGAGAACTTAATATTGCTTGATGTTAACGAATTAAAAAATATATTCACACAGTGAGTTTGGCTAACCAAACTGTTATTTGGTGAGTAACTGATACATGTTGAAAACGAAACATACCAACTATATTAACGATAGGCAATAGATTTGGGGTTGACATTCTGGTTTTTCCAAATTGCCTTGAAAGTACTCAAGGGAGCCAAACTGGGTGCCCGCCAGATATATCTGGGGGCACTGAAAAACTGGGAAAAGGTGTAAAGAATTGATTAGCTGTTAATATTTTAATTAACATTATACATTTTTGTTTGAAATACCTAATATCGTTCAAGTGCAAGACATATAGTTGTGTCAAAACTTGCTTTAGGCATGTTAGCATATTTTTAGCATTTTCATACAAAAATTGATTATTTTTCAATGAATAATTGGGGGAAAGCTATAATTTTGGTGCGTATGCTACATCTCGCCGCGCTGATTGTGAATCTGATGTTTATTGCTATTCGAGGAAGTAAAGAACTTGCTAATTAGTTGATAATTAGCTAATTACTATTATTTAGCAGGTTTTTTTAGAATTTTCAAAGTGCTCAGAAATGATAAAAATGCACGCCGTGGTTTTCTATGCCACTGATCACGAATATGTGATTTCTAAAGCTTTAAACTGGCTGTATATGCTAATTAGTTAATTTTGTGTAAATTTTAAAATCACGTCAAAACTGCTATTTTTTGCGCTCGGGGGTTATCGATATCGGTGATCATGAATATGTGGCTTTTAAAGCTCTATGATTTTATCATGAGTGCTAATTAATTAGCTAATTGATTGATATTACTAATTAATTACCTATTTTTTGCTAGCTACCTTTTTGTCTGGTGGATTTGACGCCAAACAATATACTTATTATCAATTGAGTAAATATTTAGTTGAAAAACATCTATACATAAATAAGGTATCATATACTTGGCCTGATGCTCTGCTCACTTTTTGTAATTTATTACGTTTACTAGTTAATAATTAATTAAGTAGCTAATTAACAGGGAGTAACCAGAATTCCGGTTCCGGCGAAAGGCAAAAATCCATACCAAAATTCCGGTTTAAAAATTTTGTTTAGAAGTGTCCACATTTTTTGCTTCATCTGTGGTCTGATCATATATTATATATATACACCATGATGAGTTTCCAATACACCAAAACAAAAGAAAAAACTAACTTAGCAAATTAAATTGTGAAACGTAAGTATGACACAATTTCAGTAAGAACCTTGCATCTTCGTCCGGTGGGAGTTTGTTAACAAAACAAAGTTAGGTTGGTTGCTCGTAGCATTTAGAAATCTGCAGTGTATGTTAGGATTGAACCGGTACATCTTGATATACAAAATACAGTATGGATTATTGAAGCGCTTCCAGGGTAGCCACTGCTTTTCAATGTCAAAATTTGACGAAACTTGAGGAATTTTTCAAGCAAAAATCATGATGAATTGAAGTTATTTTTAGGTCGTTATGTGATTTTAGTATAACATCGGTGTAAGTTAACCAACCTTTAAATATGTGGCGTATCGTTCGTGTAGACTCCGGAAACAAGGGTCGTCTAAGCCCAATTCCACGCTGAATTTTTGCAGTGAAAACGCTCAGAAAACAGCAAAATTAGGCCAGTGTTATTGTAGTCCTTTATCTCATTCTGAAAAAATTTGACGAATTATCTCGAAATTTGAGGAAATCAGGCCCTTTGGGTTAAATTTGAGGAATATTTTCCAATTTGAGGGAATTTGAGGCGATGGCCACCCTGCGCTTCTTACCTTTAAGCTTGGCCTATACAAATTGCGTGAAGCACCAGCCAGTGCGATTGCAAACTTTGTAATCAGCCTGCATTGAAGTAAAGTAGCATATCTGCAAAACAGCAGAAACTGTGTTTTTGGGAACATTATGTACTGAAACTGTGCGAACAGTATCACAATTTGTCTCATTTATAGCATTCTGATCAGAAAATCATCATCATCTATGCTCCATGCGTTACAAGAACATTCAGTTCAACGCACTTTACACCAGTCCGTACAGCGGAGTGTATAGTTCCGCTCGAAATAAAAAAAACAAATCCTGATTTATAAATAAAATATTTAGCTTGCTCAGCCTCCTCGATGTCCCATAGAGGCAATGATGTTATCGCAATACCGTAAGTAATGTAAAATTTACTTTTAATACATTTTAAATCCACAGTGATTTCATTTCGTCCTTTATCAGTTCTACCCGTCTGGTTCCTGATCCGGTTTAAATGGACGGTTCCGATTTCAGTTATTCCATGCTAATTAGCTACGTAACTAAATAACATGAGTTTAATATTCTCGAATAGTAATAAACATCAGATTCATAATCAGCACGGCGAGATGTAGTATGCGCACCAAAATAATAGATTTAGACTAACTATTCACGGAAAAATAAGCAATTTTTGTTTGAAAATGCTAAAAAAGGCTAACACGCTTAACTAATTAGTTAATAATTACTAATTAACTAAAATAAATTTTGACAAATCCAACCGATATAAGTTCATTCAAATAAAAAATTTTAATCGGCCCAGTAGTTACTGAGGAGCTCGGCGGACGGACAGACGGTGCCGATTTTCCCCCTCGGACGAAAACAAAAACAATTCGCTCCATTCAACAAGCAATAACATGGTGACATTTGAAAATCCGCTTTCTGGCAAAGGGTACATGAACCATATTCGGACCACGCGACCCAGAGATTGGTCCCACAAAAACTCGTAGTCAGCAAAGATGTAGATCTCGATGAACTGATTATGAATGGTGGACTTCATGACCTGTGTCGCGAGATATGGGTTGCAAAATACTGGTACCCGTATGGCCAGATTTGACAAAGAATCCGTTAAAAACCTGTTTTGTCCATTTTGACCCGGTGGATATGGTTGGAGCTGTTCGCGTTCATCTAAAGTGCACATAGACGTCACTTTTGATATCGAACAAAAAATTGCAGAAATCCGTCCATCCGAAAATGAGTTATGAATGACAGCGACGGACAAAAATAAATTTTCATGATTTTTTCACCTACCACCCGCTTTGGAAACTCCACTTTCTTTCGCTCCGTTTCAAAAATTCCGCAAAGTAAAAAGTCACGCCAGCTTTAAAGTAATCAAACTGCTTTTTACTCCTAGTATGACCCTTTTCGGCGACCAAGTTATATTTGGGTTAAACCGCTCCCTTACACTGGATTCGCTAGTCTAAATTCTGATTATCTCAGCATGAAGTTTGTCTTATAAACAAGGTAGGGTGCGGCGGTAGCGAGGTAATGAACGCACGCAATATACTGAGTGACAATTTAACACAGTGAACAAACAACGTACTGTTTTCTATCTTCTAAATATTGACATTCTTGTTTCAACGCCACAATTTTAGCGCCAACGTCCCTGCAAAAGAAACATAACATGAGGATGCAAGAATTACAGCTTAATTTGGCACAACAGTAACTGGATGTAGCGGACCCAATTTGCTTAGTAAATAAAAACTTTACCTTCTCTGCTCGCAGCCAATATAAAAGTCGGTAAAAGTTCTATATGAATGCCAAATTTTGAATGCATACGGTTACCTTTAGCAAAGCGGATCATCCAAGAAATGAAATATTACAGATTTAATTATGAAAATAATATAGATTTAAAATGAGTAAATTTGCTGAGTCTTATATTTTTTGCAATAGGAAAAAATCAATACAAACAGTTCAATAGAAACAGATAGACGACCGTGCTGTAGTGTTCAAAATGTTACCACTGAAGGCGAGAATTCACATTTTTTCAAATCAAACGAATGTTGGTTTCAATATAATCAATTCACACAGTTAGAAGAAGCAAATAAAATAGATACTTTTAACGAACACACTTCTTGCCCTATGTGTTGTCAACATTGGCTAAATCTTAGCAGCAACAAACCACTTTCAGCGGTGTGTTATCGGATACGTATGTAACGTAAGTAAAAAAATTTTTCATTTCAAATACTTGATTACATTTTACGTATTCAAAAGCCAACATACATAATATACATCGTCTGACAACAGATTTACGTTTAGTGAACCAACAAAGCTGCAGGGTTTCGCTACAGTAAATTCAACTATGAACATTTTGCCAACTTACCAGCAATTTTAAGACAAAATTATTCATAGATACCTTACCATGGTGAAACAATTGAACTTACACACATATTACTAAGTACTTATTTTTTTTTCGCTTATTCAAACTGCCAAAATTATTATACCTGGTGGGTCCCCGATTGAACTGATAGACCCTAAAGTACCTGTTAAAACAGTTAAAAAAGAACGAATAAGATCAACTTATAGACTGACTACGTTTAGAAATGTGCAAATTTGTAGAATTTTCAGCACCATAGGGAAAAATTATTTGGAAGTTTTAGCCATATGCGAGAAAAGTCAAACATTTTTAACACAGCATAGAAAATTCATTAATTATGATTCGCTTATAAATGTTCCTTAGTGCGTCAGTCTCGATACAATTTTCGAGGTTTTTCCCGATTTTCTAGCTCAAATTCATAGTTTTCGCAAAAGGGACCTTACATTTACATACTAGGTTTATTGGCTCCACAGGTGGGTCTGGACCGAAATATTTTTACGTGGACCTAAAAAATTTTGCTGCACCCAGAGCAGTTTAGGTTTCGGAGACATAGGATTTGCAACTAAATTCTATTACAAATTGCAGACTTTTAGCCGCTTATATGCTTATTGCTGCTTATATGTATACATAGTTGCTTACTGCTGGTTTCATGGATGGCCCTCGTTCTTTATCCTGGCGTGGGACAGGCAGAGAATAGTTCATGCATTTGTAATAATGTAAAACTGCGTTTCGTAATTACGTTTTGTTATTGTGTAAAAATTCGTTAAATTCTTGAGCCAAAAATTGTAAATCTGGACCCAGAGTTTAAGTTCTGGACCCCAAATAAATTTGCTGGACCCAGGTTTTGAAAAAACCCGTTTACATATTCAAAAAATGCTTTTCCCATATGCTCTAATACTGGAATTGTTACAGCTCCACAAGTTTACGAAGCAGTTGACTCATTGTTCACTAAAGCTAAACAATAACATTATTGGATTGGTAGGGCCTACAATTGCTACGTCGGGTCCGAAAATTTGTTCTCTTACTATACAACAAACATTACTTAACGTACGTACAGTATCAAAAACCGCGAGCAAAATAATGAAGAACCCTTACTTGCACCGCTTGGCGACAACATTGGTTGCCGTTTCAATATTGCTATTCAGCAACAACAGTTTACATGTTCGTTGTAGTAAAACAAATTCTGATATGGGTCATTTCACGACACCAAGTCATTTCGGTCGGGGGGCTACGTCGACACTTTTTGGTCCATACCACCAGTCTTTTGGAAAGAAATTTAATGTCGTTGTGAGGTGTAGTAATGGACGTTCCGACGGTCACAATGAAGTATGGTGGACCTCTGTGCCCTTAACATAGCAGGAGCCAGAAGCCCATAAACCGGATTGGTTAAATAAAGCCAAAAACACATGCCCTATTATAAACGTTCGCCGTATCGCTAGCACGGAATAAATATGTGAGTTTTTCATTTCCCAGTGATACTTTTCGCTAATTGTTCCGCAAAAACTTGGGAGTATTCATCGACACTGAAGCTGACGTCGCTAAGGTTAAAAATCAAAACCTAGCATACAGTCTTGCAATAGGCCGAATGGAAACATAGTAACGCCCCACTAGAATCGACCGATGTATTAAAAAGTTTTAATTAAAACGTAGCCCCCCCCGACCGCATGTATAGTAAAGAGAAACCTGAGGTCGCAATAGCCATATTAGTACATAAGTTTATCATCATTGCACTATAATATGGGGCCGTACTGTTAACTAGGCAGCTAGAGAACCCTTCTCCCTCCCCGCACATCTAATGCGCGCATTGTTCTTGGTATCATCACCTAAATGTTTGCTAATCATAGATCAATTGTGTTTGTTTTACACCAGCAGCGTGTTAAATTAAATCTACATTCTTTAGAAGTAGCTAGTTTTACGCGTTGTATATTGTACGAAGGTGTAGCCCCCCTCGAATTAACCTTTCGGGGTGCCAATTTTTTACAAGGCATAAGGATCTGCCTGAAATTTTTTGTCGGCCATCCCCCACTCATGGTTGGTTTATGTGCATAAAATGGTATCTGCAGGTGCTCTCTCCGTTACCATAGAAAAACTTCAGTGACAGACTTGTTCTAAATTGTTCGATTTTAATTGTAAAAGGGCCCTAGCGGCACCAATTTTAGGTCGCAACTCCCCAAATAGCCTGACGGCGACCGATTTGGATACGAACAAACCATGGTTCACGTGTCACTGCGTCAACCGACAGAATAATTACTTATTTCGGATTAAAATTTGACCCCCAGGGGACCCTTTGCTACTCCTGTAGCAGGTTTCAGATAGCTCGTTTTGCATAGAGACATCGATATTCGAAAATTTCAGGGTTTTTTCGTCGGAAGAGTCTAGATACAGTACATTCGAAAGCGTTTCATTTTGGCTTCAAAAAGGGATGTTTCAAAATTATATGATTCCGTGAAATGACCTGGCCAGTCCACAGTGGAGGAGCCCCACTTTCCAAATCCCTCCATGTCGCCCCCCCACTCGGCCGAAACCCCCAATGTTCAATTAATTCCAAAAAATTTTTATGACTGAAAATTTATGTTTTTGTTTGCAAATTGTTTTTAAACATTAATTACCACTATTTATAATTCTAAAATATCGTTTTTAGCTAGAAACTACACGGTAGTAAAAATTCATGAAAATATGGAAATATTTAGTGTTTTTATACAAAGTTTGCCCCACTTTTAATTTCCCCCGAGAATGAACATGGGGGCCCCCCGAAGTCCCCCCAATTTTCGGATGGCTGTGGATAGGCCAGATGACCCATATATATATATATATATAAATCTTATACATGAAAATGAACCCTTGGCAGGTGCTTCTGATGAGTTTTACCATATGATCAGGGAGTTGGTAGTATGACCGACAGATGCGGGCGGAGAAACTCAGATACTAGTGCTGAAGCGAGCAAACATGAGCGATGTTAAAAACGGTCAGGGCCAACACGCAATTATAGCTGAAATATTTGTGTTTAAAAGGGAAACAAGTTTGTCTTTAATATGTTTCCGATTTTGATTTTACTTCGAAATATCTTCCTTTTCGATCCCGGTTTTCTCTTTTTCACGAGCGATTCCCACTCGCGGGTACCATGGTGCAAGAACTGAGGAAAGCCAATATTTTCCTGAGGGCATGAACTGAGGCGAACCGTCCGATTGCTAGTACAATGAATGATTTCGTGCCAATATTGTCATAAAACCCACAATAACTGGAGAATTAGTAAATTTATCCTTTCGCACCATTTTAAGTTATAACTCAGATGTACCGAAGTAAAAAAATGAAAACAGTATCATCATAAGGCACAACTTCGCTATGCAGCACGTTTCTTCATACTGTCGTTTGGTTGAACGCGAACAGCTCAAACACCATCGTCGGTGTCAAAATGGCAAAAAAGTTTTTATTGGTTCTTTACCAAATCTGGCCATACGGGTACCAGTCTTTCGCAGTCGCATTGGTGCAGGGCATCAAGAATGACCCATATATGTAAGATAAATTGGTTATCTAGAATCCAGGGAGTAACCGGAATTCCGGTTCCGGCGAAAATCGTGTTCCGGTTGTGGTTCCGGTAAAAGGCAAAAACCATACCGGGACCGGAATTCCGATTTAAAATTTTCGTATTTTTGCTTCATTTGTGGTCCAAACGTGTATATCAGGGAGTAACCGGAATTCCGGTTCCGGCGAAAATCGTGTTCCGGTTGCGGTTCCGGCAAAGGGCAAAAACCATACCGGAACCGGAATTCCGTTTAAAAAATTTGTTTGAAATTTTCCACGTTTTTTGCTTCATCTGTGATAAAAACATATGTAATATATATTATACAATGATCCAGCTCCAATACAACCAAGCAAAAGAAACGATTAACTAATCAATTTGACGTTTGAAACGTAAGTAGGGCACATAATTTCAGTTGGAATTTTTCATAATAACCTGCAGGAGTTTGTTAACAAATCAAAGCCACGTCGATGCTTGTAGCAGCTATTCTACACATCCAGAAGTCTGTGGGGTACGTTTCAATTAAACCGGTCCAACTCGGTAACAGAGTATGGCTTACGCAGAAGTACTTAGATTATGCTTGGCTAACATAAATTGCGTCAAGCACCCGCCAGTGCGCTTGTAAACTTGGTAAATCAGTCTAAATTGAAGTAAACTAACGTTATCTGCAACGCAGCTAGAAACTGATTTCTTGGCAATGAACTGTATTTGTTGAAACTGTGCGAGCAGCATCACAGTGTGTCTCATTTACAGCATTCTGATTAGAAAGTTATCATCATTATCATCTAACTTACGGGTACTAGCCTAAACAGTGTCCCTGACCTCTGATCAGAAAATTACCTTCTATCTATTATTTTATTTAGAATCATATAAGCCAATAATTTCAAGTTTCCTACAGAACATGTAACATACGTATGTGTAGTAAAAGAAGGCGACTGGAGACAGAGCGAAAGTGTGTATTCTACGCTCCAAGCTTTGTAAGCATATTCGATTTGACGCAGTATACGCAATGGTGTATAGTGGAAGGCATTTTTTGCTCTGAGTGTCCAAAAATCGAGATAATTTGATCGATAAATAAACATTATTAGCTTCCTCAGTCTCTTTAAAGTTTCAGAAAGACAATAATACCACCGCAATACATTAAGCTTAATGTAAAAGTTATTTTTAATGCATTTTAAATCCACTATACCTTGATTTCTTCCTTCATCTGTTTTACTATATATAAATTTCGAAAACCACGTTCCGGTTCCGGACCCGGTTTAAATGGACGGTTCCGGTTATTCCCTGGTATTATATGCAATGATCATGTTCCAATACAACCAAACAAAAGAAAAATAATAGTAACTGAGCCAATTGCAGTGTGAAACGTAAGTAGAACACGCCAGTTCAGTACCAATTTTTCATCTTGGCCCTGCAAGAGCTTGTTAACAAAACATAGCCACCTTTGTGCTCGTATCTGCTATTTACCGATTCAAATGTCTGCGCGGTATGTTAGAATTAAACCGGTGCACCCCGGATACAGAGTATAGATTATGTAGAAGTATTTAGCAGTAAGCTTGACTAACATAAATTGCGTAAAGCACCAGCCAATGCGCTTGTAGGCTTTGTAAATCAGTCTACATTGCAGTAAAGTAACGGAGTCTGCAACGCAGCCAGAAACTGCGTTCCTGGCAATGAACTGTATTTATATATTGAAACTGTGCGAGCAGTATCACAGGTTGTTTCATTTATAGCATTCTGATTACAATTTTATCATCATTATCATCTAACTGATGGGCACTGGTGGTCCAACACCAGCCTAAACAGTGTCTCTGAAACTGATGAGAAAATTATAGTGTATACACCTTCTATCAGTTTCTCTTAGAACCACATAAACCAATATTTTCAAGTATGTTACAGAATAAGTGTAACAAACGTAAATGTAGTAAGGCGACTGGAGACAGAGTGAAAGTGTTTATTCTACGCTCCATGCGTTATGAGCACATTCAATTTAACGCAATACACGCGAGAGCGTACAGTGGAAGGAATATTTTGCTCTCAGGGTCCAAAAACCGACATATTGTTCGATAAAAAAACTCTATTAGCTTCCTCAGTCTTTAAATTTCCAGAAAGGCAATAATACCATCGCTATATTAAGTTTAATCTAAAAGTTACTTTTAATCCACTTTAAATCCGCTGTACCTTAATTTCTTCCTTTATCTGTTTTACTATATATAAGTTTCGAAGACCAGGTTCCGGATCCGGTTTAAATGGACGGTTATGGTTATTCCTTGCTAGAGTCATAAATATTTCATCCATTTTCAGATATTATCAATGAGTTTATGGTCAATGAACTCGATTGCCAGAATATAGTCTGGCTTTAGTATGTTGATTATGTATTACGTACAGGGCGCCAAGAATGCTCTATGTATAAGTCTTTCGGCACGCTGGATACGATGGTTTGGTTATCCAGACACCAACACAAATACTCTGTCAATTGTTTTCTATGGATTTAACGTTCACGAGCTTCAGTTCACCCTCAATTGGAGATACTAGTAAATATGCAACAAAAACAAAAAAGTTTTAAATGCTTTGTATGATAATGTAGCGACCATAATGCTACAATTTTCGCAATGTCTGTAATATTAATGTACGCAGAAATGGAATGGAACTATTACATTTTCGAAGTCGATCAATAAATTCAAGGGACCTGTACTTATGCGGTATCAATCCAATGCGAAAGCGATAGTGGCCTGCAACGTGAAATATGCATTACTGTCACTCTGGGACACTGACAAAGCTGCAACCTCGAAATGGTAACTGAACGCGGACTAACCATCATCTCCGTCTCCCCTCGTCGCGCAGTTACTAGATTAAAGAATTATGCCGTGCCTGATATGATGTTTTAACCAGTTTGCGCTTGTTTAACGATGATAGAAAGCATTCAAAATGGTTTCTATGACTATTCAAGCTACGGATATGAGACAGGGACAGAAGTATCGAACAAGTGACACTGCACAACTTACGATTTAGAATACCGAAAAAACATGGGACGAAACAGAGTAACAGAAAAGGCTACATAAAATACCATATTGATTAACATCGCAAATACCATTAAATTAAAAACTACCATATCTTCCTTCGACCTTCGTTTGTTGTGCGGCGCAAGACTTGTAAATTTTCCATTTGACTAAACGCGAAGTGTCGACTGTCGCTCAGAGCTAAATTGGTAGCATCCCGAGGCATCGCCGATGGAATGACATATGATCGTGGAGCTCCTAATATACAACCAGAAAATCGTTCTCATCGACGGCAACTCAGTTGAAAAGTCAGTGGTGTAATGAACACACCTTTAATGTAATATTAACTTCTCCAAAGTGAGAGGGGGCGCAGGACTCTTTAGCATTTTGTTGTGCCCCTCGGTTGTTGGGGCGGTTTGGCAAAAGTTTGACCCCCTCTCAACCGCAAATAAATCCGTTGGCAAATTTTTTTGTTTCCACCTGTAAAAACACCTAGAAGGACCTTACAAATTCATATTTTTTTTACAAAAATCCCTTTCCGAAGTTAAAAATTTGACTATATGTTAGCGAAAAATTTATTTTGACATCAAAACGGACGCTTTTTCACCGTTTATGAGATTATTTATTAACAATTTTAGCGTATTTCGATGAAAAATATTACATTTTGAAATTTCAACTCCAGTTCAAGCCATGGAGGACACAGTTTATACAGCTTGCCAAAATTCGGCGGCTCTCACGGTTCCGAATCGGGATAGGGGTGGTGGTAAATGCACCCTGGCAAAATTTGCAGTGAATGGTGAAGGCAGTATATGAGACAATTTCAGAAAACATGTTTTGCTCGACTTTAATGTCTTGAAATATCGACATTGAACCTAAAAGATGCATGTTGATGAAAATAATCACAAAAGAATGATACACCTTACAGTTGGCAATCCTTACCTTCGAAGACAGTATCAACTGAAAATTTGACATTTTTGTATCACTTAAGGTCCCGGAGGGGCAACTTTTTGAGGCGACTGTTTTTGCATGAAACTGGCTAACATCCAGGCAATAAGCATTCTTCACAACTATGCAAAAGATTATCAGCCCTGTCATTACTGATAAAACATTGCTGTCTGCATACAAAGTTGATGAGGCACCTGTGTCAAGGCGGCGGTCAGAAAAATAGCTTGACGCAGCATTTGATATCCATGATTTCTACACCCCAAATCTGAATATGCTGGTTGAAAATGTCACAATCTAGAGTTCATTCCCGAAAACTTTTTGGATAGTATTAGCTTCTGAGAGCGAGATCGCAGAGTTTGATTAATCTTAATAAAAGGAAACATCAAATTCATACGCAAAGGAACGGTTATAAAATTAGTCTAACCAGCATACACATTGGCGAAATGCGGATCTGTTTACTAGAACATTCATTAAACTTAAATATAAGAATCTTCTTTATACTGGAACATTCTTACTCCAATTCTTTATCTTCAGTATAAAAACTGTAACATTGTTGACTCCCAAGTATATATAAAAATCAGTATAAATTTACTTAAAAAGAAACTTACACGGTTCATGAAACAAGATGACGACATTGAAAATATAACAGTCCTAAACAATAATTATTGCTTTCAAAAAATGGTTTTTAATATATATAATCATACGTAAATCAACAAATTCAACGTACCACCTCCGCGTTTTCGTTCTTCCACGGTCTGACGTCTCAAGACACGGGCTTTTCCTGTTGTCGAGCAGACAGTTCCACTGAGGCTTACGTCAGACTCAGCAAACAACGGCGCATGCATACCAAATGGTAATATGGACGTGCCTGAAATACGATTGAACGGAATATCTTGCTGTTCGTTACTCGCGGATTGTTTTCTATAATACCTATAAATAAATTTCTTTTTTATTAAAAAAAATTTCAAACACATGATTTAATTATAAGTTATTTATTACTGAGCATAATATTCGAGTATTCTCGATGCCAGTATTCATTAAGTTTGAATGTTTGTAATATTGCTTCAGCAAAAATAGCACTATTTTAGAACTTACGAAGTCGGTCTTACGACCCTCCCAGGTTGGATTACCACAATTGCATAACTACTAACATACAACAATTCTTTTCTTAAATTTGCTTCAATCTACATACGAACCAGCAACATCGACTGGATGGTATGATTGCTGTGTTATCCAGCAGATAAGATTAGAAAACAAATTATGTCTCGATGAGCACAAAATGTCATAATACACAAACGCTCTGTTACTAAGATAAAACTATTAAAATTTATAATTTACAAAAAGTGAGCGGAGCAAACTGGGTGATTTTTAAATTTTGCATAAAATTAACTAATTAGATAATTAATTAAATAATTATTAGAAAGTGTTGGAGCTTCAGAAAAGTAATATTTGTGATCTACGACATCGGAAACTCTTATGTACAATTTTTTTCATTTCTGAGCACTTTGAAAATTTTAATCAGTAATTAGCTAACTAATTAGCAAGTTTTAATAATGGAAGCAGGTGTATTTTTATAATTTTTCTAACTGAATCGGTACCTGCAAACCTGTACTAATGATCACCAATCGGTTGAATATAAGGTAACAAAATTTTTTACTAGCATGTTCATTTTTTGGATATGTCACTTCGGTTACATCTCAAATGCAACATGTCGGTGAATATTTTGGATACCAATATCGATATTTAGACCAAACCAATGCATATTAACATCAGCTACTTTTGGTGTTACTCAGAAACAAACACTATTATATTCTGAAAATGACATTTTTGACGTTCCACGTTATTATTCTTTTTCAATTTTTTCCTGGACAAATTCAATTTTTTGGCCTATCATCTAAACTCTACTATTTTGTGCTGGACCTTTTAAATTTAATATCCTCGAATAGTAATAAACACCAGATTCGTAGTCGCAAGATGTAGTATACGCATCAACATAAGAGCTTTACACTAATTATTCACTGAAAAATAAACAATTTTTGTTTGAAAATGATAAAAATATGTTAACGCGCTTAACTAATTAACTAAAACAAAAAGACATATGACAAAAAGATATATCTTTTGCACCTGAAAAATATTAGATCTTTCAATCAAAAAAAATTAAATCGACCCAATAGTTATTTTGAGGAGTTCGACGGACGTACGGTGCAGATTTTATCCCATCTGACTAAAACAAAAACGCGCCGTTCAATTATTGAATAAATGCAACCTATAAAATTCATTTGAATCATGGTCACAGCGCAATATCAATATATAATAAAAATGTTTCACATCTTAAAAGTTTCTACCTGCAACATACATTGCAAAAATGACAATCCATGCTTTCGGCATTTCGCATTTCAAAAAACACCACAAATGTTACACTAATAAATACCTGCTTCTTTAAGCATCTCTGGTTTTAGGTCGTCTATTCGAAACCCTTGCTCAGCATAATACTGACGCAATTCCATGAGAATATAGCCAATCCTATTGCCGCCTGCCCAGTACGGGCGTTGTTGGCGTCCGCTGTTATTTCCTGTCGCTTTCATCCATTCAAATATTGATGCACTCGGCTTTGGGTCGTTCTTCACCACAGCTCGCAGCTGTTCTTCACTTAGGCTTATTGTCCACTCGCGATTAAGCGTAGTTTTCGCAGGAGGTGTAACAACCAAAAGTTTACGGCCAGTAGCTAACAGTTCACGAATTAAATCATACCGTTGCTCGAATTTAGCATAAAATGCTGCTTGATACGTTTCAGCAGCGTCAGCGTAATGCCACCGAAAATGAGCACTCACAAGGGAATCATAGGGGCAAGACTCATCAAGAATACAGGTCCAAAAATACGCAGCCATATCATCGTCAGATCCGCCATGCCAGTAAAGCGTTTCAATGAACGAACACGGAAGTTGAAAATAGCGCGCCGCTTCGCACGTCACATAGTGTTCCACGCTGCGGTACATAATCGAATCCGGCGGCATGATAATGTCACACCTAGCAGTATGCGAGAGCGGATGGTTCTCACCGATGCAAATAAATTCAGGATCATTCAAGTCAAATATTTCATTATCCTGCCATTCGGGAAGATGTTTATCGCTGGCCGATGGTAGTGGTTTCACAAGATCAAAAACTGTATATCCGAGCCCCTCAATTGCAAATTCTGATCTTAGCTGCATGAGCACGAGGCCACACCGATTCAGAGCCAGGTTTTCCAGTCCTGGCGGCCGCGTAGATAGATCGTAAAACCACTCAACGACGACAGAATTCGGTGCACCTATCGACGATATCCAGGTGCGAAAATCTAATTCGGTCATTCCAATAGACCAGTATAGATCTTGGGGGTTATTGGTTTCGGCCAGAAGAGCTCCACCCGTTGCTATAAGCAAAGATTTGAGCCTTGTACTGCATGAAAATTTATGCCTAAGCGCCCATGTAAAACAAGCCTCGAACAAACCCAAGGCATAAAAGAACGCCGCTGGATGGCGTTGAGACTCCAGTGACCATACTGAATCAACGTACTGAAGAATCTGCAACAGAAAGATACAAACATAAACAAAGTGGTTCTGGGTACAGGCGTAATTGCTGGATTTTTAGCTTATTCATTATACCCGCTTTTTGACCTCTCCCCCTCACCCCGAAAATTTTGGCGACCCAATTTCCATTTTAGCCTCAAAAATGCTCGAAATAGTTCATTTCTTACAATTTTCGCAAATATTTTGCGCCTCCGGTTAACAATATATTTGGTGATATTTGTCGCATACGTATATGTACATATTGGACAAGATAAAAATTAAACCTTCCAAAAAGGCCCTCCATTTCGCGCCCCCGTTATTTCGTTCCCCCTTTCCGAAGGGAGTCCGTTTCGTCCCCCACTGCTTAGGCTGGTTCCATGGAGATGCGAGATAACACCCAAATATGTTTATTGTTTACGGCCATTTTGTGTCCCTTGGGCTCCTTCACAACTTTGACACAATCATGCGGCGTAAATAATAACAGCGGTACATCATATACAGCTACACAGCGGAGATCATTTCCTTGTATTGCGGATCCCGTGGACCCACGGAAAAACCCATTTTAACACAACCCAGCAGTGTAAATAGAGACAACACCAGCACATACAAGATCAATACAAATACCAAAAACAGCTATATACCTAGAATTTGTTTGTTTAGATTTTATATACTACTGTCGTGTATTCTGTATCTTATGTGACTATTTTAAAATCAATTTTGAGCCAAATCCTACATCCTAAGAGAACCGCGCAGCATATTATACACAATATTATAGTAGCTATTTGTTTTACAAAATGAGCTCAATATACATTAGATATCTGCACTTGTATCGGTTGTGGAGTTGCAATAAGTAAAGACATTTTTGAGCCTCTTGGAGGCCCAACCCGAGCACTTTTGGCCAGCTATTCGGAAGTAGGGGTTGGAATCGGGTCTCAAAAGGTAACAAATATAGATTGCAAGCTTTTAAATGAGCTATCACACGAATCAATCTTCAAAGCCACAGTTTGATTAAGAAAAGCATATAACTAGTGACGCTGCAACCTGGCTAAGTTTTTTGGTGTTTACAGTCGGTCCGGTTCTTGTCCGGACCGCTCCGCGGACATTACTACATAAAACCCTAACAAACCTAATAAAAGATATTATTAAATTTCATCACTATATATACGGGCCAGCAATAATTTTTCGTTTCACTAGCTTCTCAAGATTGTCCAGTTTCTGCCGCAAGCTTATAGCCCCGAAGTAGAAGGAAATCAGTATTGAACAAGAATACTTCGCTCACTGGTCACAACATATACCTAGTTCCAAAATGTTATTTTGCCAATAATTATTGCAGTCGGCTAAACGTCCATAGGTCATAAAAACGCTAGTTTCCAACAAATTAATATCTCATTAACTAAATATACATAGGTAACAAATTCGGTCGGCTAAACATATATAAGTCAAATTTTACAGTTCTCAAAATGTTCTACTCAATATAAACAACGAATTGATGCCGATTTCAGCAGTAACCGTAGACGATATATATGTTAACGTGTTGCTTAATCTAATATTATGCGACACGCAGTATACATACCTTTTATACCTTAATTTAATACATATTTGCAACTTTATTAAAATGCTTTGTGTGTTTCTCGCCACAGCCTCGACATGCCAGTTGACCCCGGGAACCGTGATATGTTTGTATTAGACCGCTGTGAAATTTACATTTCCCTTCAAAATTTCGTTTTTTCGCCGGTGACACATTTTAGCCCGACTTCAGTCTATATTTAAGTATAAATTATGAATAATTTTTCACTAGTCGGTAGTGGAACTACATTAGTGAGCAGAGCTTGGGCTGTGGCATTACGAATGTACTCAATTTTACGTTCTTGTAACTACATTGCACAGGGCTTTATCATTGGTAAAAATATTATATTTGAATTCTTCGACCAAAAAACCCCTATAATGGTTTGATCGAAAGGATTCTATTTCGATAAATAACACAAATATTGCAAAATTCTCTATTTTAGCTGCATAAACTTAACTAACTAGCTAATTACTAATTAACCACTCAAAATTTTTTAATCCCAAATATCATATGCACACTCTGACATGATAGGCTTTCAAACAAAAAAAAAAGTTTTTTTAAAATCGGTTCAGTGGTTCTTGAGATCCGTCGGACCGCACGAACGGACGGACATCGACCTTTTTACTCCCAGACAGAAAATAAAAACGCTTCGCTCGACTTCGCCGAGCTCCGCTCAAAAAAATTGCGCTTCCAATATCTTTTTTTTAAATTGAATTTTCAACATGTTTGACCTCGACTTTAGTGCTCCCTCACCAGGCCCATAGGTCCGGGTTTGGAAAACTCTCTGTTTCTTTAGATTCCAACATCAAGTTTTAGCATTCACTGTGTTGTCGAATCTCTTGATAAGAATTTTACCAATCATAAAATCGGCGGCATACAGTACCCACTGCGGCGCTGTCTGCTATAAGCAATATATATAAATATCAAACATCAAGAACAAGTTATTGTGACGCTATTCCACCAAGCAATCAATCATCCTTCGACGAAGAAAACATTTTAATACTGGCAATTACATCAAAATTGCACCTGGGGACTTTAAGCTGGAAGTCTCCTGGTGCAACTTGGTAACCAGAAATCACCTGAGCACTATTTTCCCCAGATTAGATAAAGAAAAACCGTGCCTCGCTACAAGGTGGTTTGATGAACGCTTTTTGTAGCTTTACCATACATTTACGACACCTGTTTCATTACTCGTGCTGCATATTTTTCATCTGCTACCGAAAATGTGTGTTAACAGTACGCGTACTATATTTTGCTCACGAATTTACCATCAGTGATTGAAATAATATTTGATATTTGCTTTACTATAAATGCTTCTGGTAATTATTTTTAACATCATTTAAAATTGGTTACTGGAGCACTGATCTGGCAAAGCATGAATTCACATGGAGGCCTTAGAAGAACCGCCGAAATCTTGGTGAATTCGAAAATTCAAGGGAGACCCTAAACGAAGATGATAGTAACGGCCAAAAAGTCACACCCTGTCGGTCGATATAGTAGCAATTATCTAGAGTTTTATGTTCCCTTTACCCATTCAAAGTTCAGAACTACAAAACTACAACTATTACAAAAAGGTAACTCAACAATCATTTTCGATACAATTGTACTATCTTCTATGGCCCGATGACAATGACCAATCACAACTTTCAAATAATACTGGAATTCCAAAGCTTACTTTCCTTATTGTGTGTTCCCGACATCTAACAATCGCAACTTAACTCAATAAAATGATTGAAGCACACTAAACACAAAAATATGGTGCACAATTGAATGCAAATATATATACGAGTTAAATAAAATATCATGCTAGCTAGCAGTAAGTAACAGGAGCCGAAATTAGCCGTATCGGGATCCGGAACGTCGATTTTTTGCCGAAACCGGAACCCCGTCTTATTAATAAGGTAAATTTAAAAGAAATATTAATGAGTATCTTGCTTTTTAAGGGTGAATAATCGGCATATATATGGTTATTTTACCTGTTAAACACGATGATTTTGTTGTTTTCAAAGTATGTTGGGTGCTTTGCTACACCTATGAGATGCTGCAAAAGGATAGATATAAATGCTAAATCAAAGCAACAAAATTGTAAAATTTTGACATTTTTCAATTGTTAGTTACATGTTTAAGGTTAGACGGTGCTATAGATATTTCCAAAAGAGTTGGGCAGCTGGATACGATTAATGCAATTGTCCTATACGTCGAAAGCAGTCAATTCGGGAACCACGAGGGCCTTTCAAAGTAAAAATTTTTTCTTAAAATTATAAATTTCTTAGTGAGATCTTATAAATTTCGATTGTTACCACTTACGTTGTTATGTCATTAGACTACTAATATATGTCTTGCGATTTTCTGCTGGCTGTAACCGCAAATTTTTGCACCACAAAACCAAAAAGCAAGCTGTTTTCAAAACTTCTCAGTTCGCAAAGTTACGGTCACTCAGCTTGCGCAAAATTGGCTATCAAAGGCGTGTAACACTGCCATGTGTGTCGTAGATTAAGTGAACAAAACCAGGTTTTTAAGGGTGTTTTGTCAAATCTGGCCGGGTACCATAGTTTCGCAGCCCATATCTCGCGACGGCTTCGCATCAAAAACAAAGACAACGACTTTTGAGTCAGCACATCAAGATCAACAATATGGCTGGGCACCACGACCTTTTGTGAGACCACTCCCTGGCCCGCTGTGGGTTGAAATACGTTCGTCGACCCTTCCAGAAATGATTTTTCCAATTTCAGCGTGGTATGGTGTTTTTACCTTACAATGAGTGCCCATTACGTTATCAAGCACGCTGGATATGATGGTTTGCTATATAGGGTTTAACTTGACTATATTGCTTTAGGGTTTAATGTCTATGAACTCGATTTCCTAAATGTAGCGTGTTTTCATTTGTTTCGTTATGTGTTGCGTGCAAGGCATAAAGAATGGTCTATATATAGGTTTTTCTGAACGCTAGAAATAATTATTTGGTTACCCAGAGTCCAGCGCATATTTTATTACATGTCATATGTTTTCAATATGTTTTGGGACAATAAAACCGATTTCCAGAATATATATAGTCTGTCTTCGGTTGCTTGGTTATATACGTATTACGTACACAGGGTACCAAGAATCGTCTATATAGGTTTTTCGGCAGGCGGAATACGATGGTTTAATTAAATAGACACCAGCACGAGTATATATATCATCTCTTCAGATGTGTTCAATGAATTTAGGGCATTGAACACGATTGCCGATGGAATATAGTCTGTCTTCAGTTCTTTGGTTACGAATTGCGTAAAATGAACAAGAATTGTGTATATAGGTGTTTCGGTGCACTGGATACGATGGTTTAGTTATCTAAAGACCAGCGCGAATAATTCGTCCGCTTTCAGTTGTTTTCGATGAGTTTAAGCTCGACGAAACTTTAGTGTTTTAATGGATTCATGATTACAGAGGTTTTAGTGAAAGTATAAATATACATCAAATACAAAGCCTGTTTTATGTGAGTAGAAAATGCCCACTTGATGAAATCACGCTCGCTCCGTTTCACCTTCATTTCCAAAATACTAATGTAATACGGGTGTATTGTCTTACTTAGCATTTAAAAAGGCTTAGGAACCCCAACTTCGAACCTCAAAATAGGCAAGAGCGAACTAGCCACACATACTACAGTCCCAGTTCCCGCCACCGAGTAAATTACTGTTGCTAAATAGTCATCACCAATGTGAAATACGCGAAATTGCGTGATACTATGGTCTCACAAAGGTTTTCCCACGGAGGGCAAGCGAGTATTTCGGCCTACCCCTAGGTATTTTTTGGTACCCCAAGCTCAGCCCTCCGTTTTTCTGCACTACTAAATTCGGAACCCTGGATTTATCATCCCTCAGGTGCTTCCTGTTCGGTTCCCCAGTTAGTTATGAGGTAGTTTGAGAAAGCCAGTTACAGACATAAACTGTAACTGATAGACACATTTCGCAGTATAGTTATCGCAAGTTATGAAGCAGTAACCGTTAGGATTCAGCTCAAACAACAGGATAGTCCTAGACCTAGAACAAATCCTAGACTACGGACTACTTCAGAATATTATAAATTAGCAAAGTTTGACCGATTACCGTTATTTGTTTGTGAATTATGAAGTGTTGAATAGAGGCGATAAATGTGTCTTGGCAAAATTAAAAGAGCTAATCAAAGGTATGGAAGCGAGCACAAACAGGATATTTCTTCTTATGTTATAAAATAGCAACAAGAATGTTTCAGTTATGGTTTAGTTTGTTAGCTAATTTTTTTCTGAAAACTAAACACATATAATACAAAATAACAGAACACAACTACACAGATAAACAAAATACATATATACATGAAACCAGAACTTCGATTCCAGCAAAAATTAGCCAGAACCGGGATTCTGGTTATTCCCTGTGTGCTAGTGGTGAGTTATAAGAATGTTTTATACAGTTGACCGAAATTTCAGCAACCTCCACTCGCCTTGTTTGAACAGTGACAACCACACAACGCATGGTAATTTAACTGTAGCTCAATAATACTCTCTATACTGAAATGTGATACAAATGGTCTTACAATAAAACAATAATTTAGCCTAAAACACATAATTTGGCATCGTTGACACTACTCTTTTAGAGAGATGCGTTTTAAACGCTTCAAGCCGAATTAACTTGAGTTTTGTGCATTGTTTGACAAGCTCAAGCCGGTGCGAGTGATTGAACCAGGGTTGTACAATTGAAGGTTGAGCACGCAAAACGCTGAACTATCTAGGAGCTATAATTGGCCGGTTCCTCTTGCTCAGAACGCGAGCGAATAACAGCGCACGAGCAAACATACGACATGGGATAACATCGGTTAACATAACGCTGCTCAAGGACCATTTGGACCTAGTTGGCATTAAAGGGATTGTTATGCGATAGGCTAATTTTAATTAGATACAGATAAAGCTCAAATTCCGACTCCGATTCTACGGAATTACCTTTCTGGCCTGTCCACAGTGGGGGGTGGGGGGACCCCACCCACTTTCCAAATCCCCCCATGTTCGTGAGATTTTCCCCCATGTCCGTCCCCCCCACTCGGCCGAAACCCCCCATGTTCAACTAATTCCAAAAATTTTTTATGTCTGAAAATTTATGTTCTTTGTTTGCAAATTGTTTTTTAAACATTAATTACCACTATTTATAATGCTAAAATATTGTTTTTTAGCTTGAAAGTACGTTCACAGTAGTAAAAATGCATGAAAATATTTTGTATTTTTAAGCAAAATTTATCCCCCCCACTTTGAAATTTCCCCCGAGAATGAACATGGGGGCCCCCCGAAGTTTCCCCCCCCCCACTTTTCGGAGGGCTGTGGACAGGCCAGCCTTTGATTATGCAAAACAAGGTAATAATTATGGTATTTATGTAGCTGTTTTCATATTCCACATACCTTCGATCGACACGGTGAAATAATCGGCAACAAGCCACAATTGACTCATCGTTAAATTCATTTCAATATGCAAGGAAGTCACACGCAAGAAATAACTTATAAAGGAGCCAGTATATATATACAGTCTCGAGTTATATTGAGATATATTGAGTATACGTATTAGAGATGGTGTTTTGTATTGCCCAGATACATGTATGGTACGCTATTGTAACAGCAAAATGCGATACCCCATGAATCTTATTCGTCAAGCATCAAAACGATTAATTGGTTGAGGTGTTCCGCTCGGTTAAGTTGTTTGTCGTCATAGGTAAAACCGATGCTGAAAGCACAAAGATATGAACACCAGATAGCATCGATCACAGATGCGCACTCTTCGCCCAAATTGTCACAGCTATAGCCTTCAGATAAGTCGTATCATTTGAGTTTAACCTTGAAACAGCCATAATTTTTTCCAAACTTTGAAGTTCTTTTCATTGGTCTTCTTGCTTCCGCTGCAACTCGAACTACCGAGTACTCGAGCATGCTTGCAATGTTATACGTTAATAAACTGAATACCATAAGCCTTAAACACAAAAATAACACGTATCGAGTATCTTATCAATAATTTATTATTAGGTTCGTGATGATACAAAACCAATTCCAACACGCCAAGGTCGTGTCACAGCCAGAATTTTTCGAAATAGAATAGGTATACATAACGATATAGAAATTATTCTCAGTTAGGGTAAAACATTTAAGTTGTATATTTCGATCACAAAACTTACGTAAATTTTTATAACCAACGTTCATTATTATCACTCATGATCAGGGGCGCAGCATGCTATTCACATGCGATGGGGGCAACTCAAAGTGGGGATGGCCATAAGAAAAAAATCATATTTGTGTAGATTTATACACCTCTTGCTGCTTGCCTGTTCAAAATAGATACTATGCACGAACAAATGCACCGGAAATCAGCTGCTGTTAGATTACGTTGGGAGTTCTGCTTTGTTTAGCTTACGTATTGAATACTAAATTACGTAACAGCTAATCGGATTTGTCAAAATGCAACTAGAAATTAAACTGCAAACTAGAATTAAATATTACTTGTAGTTGGATCGGCTGGGGTAAACAGATCGAGTGTTACTTGTGGAAGCTCAGTACAAAACACAAGTGTCCAAGTTCCGTCGACTCAGGAACACATTCCGCCGGCGAAGGAAGAGTAAAGAAGATAGGTAACTGAAATTTTGAAACCTCATAATTTTCCCCAATTTTGTTAAAACTTTGTTCAGTTTGTGCCAATTTCCCGAATTTTTCCGTACCTATATGCCATTTTTGGGAATTTTCGCAAAAATTTTCCGCGCATCCCTCAGGGGAGGGGGATAAATATATATAACTCAATAGATAACCCCGTGAACACCTGTGATATATAGCTAGTTCAGTGTTCAAAATTCGGTTAATGGCTAGTCTGAGCTTCAAAATGGAAGCCCCGATACCGCACATGAGGTCTACAGAATCCCTGAAAGGATTGCGGTATCTATTTTTGTCTCGAAACCTCTGGTAACAAATATAGCGTAAAAAGACTGAGGATAATCCCATACTGCGAAAAATGCTAAATTTCAATGTGTCTTGGTTTTTTAAATTGTTGAAATAAAATCCGTAATGTGACCTGCGCAAACACAAAGCTAGCTGCAGAATTATATTCTATTTGGCGTCAAATGAAATATTGTGAAAACCTCTAACCCTACTGATGAATTTTCGCAAAACACAGCGGAAAATTTTTCACTATAGCCATGCTATTTAGCAAACCTCTCTCGATACGATTCGATAATAATTGCGCACCGCGATGTAGTCACATTAATAATGCACTGCAGGAACAGTTGTTTCAACTGCCGCCGAGCTGTATGCATGCAAAACAAACAAGTACTATCAGTGATAATCATTAGTGAATTCGGTGTGCATGGGCAAAACGCATTCTACGTCAGTACAAATCCGGTCAATAAAACTAGTAACTATCGAGTTTGCAGAACGCAGTGAAGCATATGTAAACATAGGTACGCCTTTTGCGTGTACAGCCAATCAGCTGTCGATAGCATACGTCGATATGGTACATATAGATATCACACAATACCGCACAAATTAAAACAAAACTTACACCGGCAATAAGGTTCTAATGCCCGAAAACCCCCATTGCAAGATATCAGCCTCTCAGGACGTCACAATAAAATTGGGAATTCTGGGTCGAAGAACCATGGGCGAGCCATATTCCCGTACCCATGGAACCATTGGTCGCAGAGCAAAATCAACACCTACAATGAGTTTCCCATGCCCCAAACCCCCGAAGTAAAACTCTTCAGCCGTCCAGGACATCAGAACAAATTTTTAAATTTTGGGTGGAGGAAGCATGAGGGTGCTATACCTCATACCCCATGCATTTGCTGTTTTACTATGAAATAAAACCAATCAGAGAGAAAAATTCGTAAGTTAAGATAAAAATAACGTTGCTTCCGTGAATGGTACTAAAATGTGGTAAAAAACTCATTTTGACCTCTGACCCCGAACCATGGGGCTTCATACCTCCATACCCATAGAACCATGGGTCACAGAGCAAAGCCAGTCGCTCCGGCAATGAGTTTCCCATGCCCGAAAACCCCAAGTAAAACTTTTAAGCCGTCCAGGACATCAGAACAAAATTTCAAATTTTGGGTCGAGGAACCACGAGGATGCCATATATACCTCAAACCCCATGAACCGGAGCGTTAATCACAAAACAAAAATGAGGCATCGGTATTTGTCGTTTAACTACAAAATAAAACCAACCAGATAAAAAAATTCGAAAGTTAAGATTAAAATAACCTTGCTTTCGTGAAGTGTACTAAAACGTGGTAAAAGCCTTTACTTTGCTCTCTGCCTCTGAACATTGGGGGCGCCAAACCACCGTACCCATGGGTCATAGCGCAAAACCAACATCGGCAATGAGTTTCACATGACCGAAAATCCCCAAGCGAAACTTTTCAGCCGCTCAGTACGCCAGAAGAAATTTTCAAACTTTGGGTCGAAGAACCAATGGGGAACCATACCTCAAACCCCATAACTCTAGAACCATACCATTAATCGAAAAACAAAAAAGTGGCATCGGCATTTATCATTTTACTATGAAATAAAGCCAACCAGAGAAAAAATTCCAAAGTTAAGATAAAAATAACCTCGCTTCCGTGAAGGGTACTAAAATGTGGTAAAAACTTCATTTTGATCTCTGACCCCGAACGACGGGGCTTTATACCTCCGTACCCATAGAACCATGGGTCACAGAGCAAAGCCAGCCCCCGCAATGAGTATCCCATGACCGAAAACCCCCAGGTGAAATTTATCAGCCGCATAAGACGTCATAACAAATGTTAAAATTATGGGTCGAGGAACCACTGGGGCACCATACCCCGGTACTTCAAACCTCATAAATCCAGAATCGGAGCTTTACTCGAAAAACAAAAAAGAGGCATGGGCACTTATCATTTTACTATCAAATAAAATCAACCAGAGAAAAAATCGAAGGTTAAGATAAAAATAACTCGCTTCCGTGAAGACAAAAACCCACATTTTGACCCCTGACCCCGGATCCAGACCCCAGATCAAAAACGCTCGGGGACGTACACGGTAAATCCACTCTGCCGATTCGAATGAGCCAAGATCATGAAAATCGGTTGTCTCTCCCGAGTTATGACCGATCACACACACACAGACAAAATTCAAAAGATTTCACCCCTGCAACACACAATCTACACTACATTTCATTACGATCTGATTATACGAGTCATTTCAGGAATATATATTTTGTTATATGTTGTATATGTGTCGCTTCACGTGACAACAGTTTGAAGGAGTATAATATACTGCAATAGATATATATTGCCTACGTGTCGGCTTAACCATAACTGTAGTTTAGGAAAAAATAGATACCTAACATAGGTCAAAACTTAAGAAAACTGTATTTTATGTTCGTTGAAAACGACATCTTCTTGGGGTTAAATAAAAAGTTTAAGGCGTCACTGTTTTTTAAGTTGCTTTGAGAGTGAGCGACGTAGATCGGAGCAAAGTTGTGGAAGCTACCCATAGAAGCTAGCGATGAAATATCAGTCCTCTAACCTAAACCCCGACCCTTAGAGACTAGCCGGCCACCAAATTCATAAACTTACAGTCGCTTGAACTAGGCCGACACAGAGCTGACCTAATAATAATTTAAAAAATGAACGGAACAGTCAATTTTAATGCTTCCAGCTCATTAGAAATTTTGCTGCCACCTAATCCCTATAGTCATGATATGCAACTTCGAGCTAATGAGTCTGAAAGCTGATAATAGACATTTTTCGTTCAGTGACTGCATAGCGGTTCCCTCAAAAAGGCTAACCGCAAACGTTATCCAAACTCCATTATTGCTGACCGTAATATTACTAAGCATGGCCTTACTGCATCTACACTGTAAACAACTATAAGGGTAACTATTTTGTACTGCTCTTAACCATTTATTTTAGTGAAATATCGCCGACCAAACATAAATGACATGAATAATCCATTAAACTTCATTTGGTTAATAGCTTCCGGAGTCAGTGAACAAAATGTTTCAGAAAAATATATCATGCGGCTATATTAAGTTGCCTAATAAGGCGCCCGGTCAGGATCACTTGATTTTATTGACACAATTCAATATATTCCGATTCCGGTATACAACATACCTATGCCGTCCGAGTCCCTGGCAGGTTCTACTTAGTCCGGCAGGTGTGACACCGACGGTAAAGGGACAATAACACCTTTGTTAACAGAGAGAATTTATTAAAATCTCACGACATCCAGGGTGCCACTGTCCAGGATCTGGCAGCTACTGGACCAGGTAGCCTTTGCGTCTGTGGAAATCCTGTAGAAACCACTTCTTTTCCCACGCTCCTGGTTCTATCCCAGTTATGAGAAACTTAATTATCTCAATGATAAATTCGCTACATGACATATACAATAAATAGAACTACAATCCTGTTATATCCAACTAATATGAAACGATGTGGTAAATATGACCAACCAAGCTGACAGTATGCATTCCCCCATTCCTGCACCTACATATATACATACACAGAAATTAAATTTCTAACTCGTGTTCTTCGACAAAACAGAATTGGACATACCAAAAACCGTCACAGAGAGGACGAAGCTTTTGATTTATCGGAGCTGAAACTCGAAAACATCGAAAAGTGACAAGCAGAAACATTGGATAGTCGCAAATGTGTGGGTTGGAATCCTGGCATAATTTGCTTGAATCATATTAGGAGTGGTGACCCAAGCAGTTTGGAATCGTTTTAATGAAATTTACACCTGCAGATGCATCGGTTCAGCGTTTCAGTGACTATAAGTACCAATAAATTATACGCGATTCTGAACAAACTAACGTAAGTTGTTAGTTGAAGTTATTCATTTACAAAAGTCCTTAAAATTTATAGGAATGATTAATTTTTCAGATAATGTAGATGAAACGCTAGCTAAGTATGCATTCATATCAGGGAATTACGGTTCCGTTCCGGCGAAAATCGTGTTCCGGCAAAGGGCGAAAACCACACCGAAGGCAATTGCGGTTTAAAAATTGTTTGAAATTTTTCCACATTTTTGCTTCATCTGTGGTCCAAACATATGTAACATATATATCCACAATGATCAAGTTCCAATACAACCAAGCAAAAGACAAAATTAACTCAGCAATTTGCCGCGTGAAACGTAAATAGGGCACATAAATTGTCAAAAGAAATTTTATATCTTAACTTGCAGTAGTCCGTTAACAAAACTAAGCCAGGTTGATGCTTGTAGGAGCCATTTTACACATTCAGAAGTGTATGTTAGAATTAAACCAGTCCAACTCTATAACAGAGTATGGATTACTGGCGTGTCCAGAACCCTCCGGAAAGTCGGGGAGAAACTTCAGGGTGCTCCCATGTTCATTCTCGGGGGAAAATTAAAAGTGGGAGATAAATTTTGTTTAAAAATTCTAAAAATTTCCATATTTTCATGCATTTTTCTACTGTGAATGTATTTTCAAGCTAAATTTTAGCATTATAAATAGTAATAATTAACGTTTAAAAAACAATTTGTAAACAAAAAACATAAATTTTCAGACATAAAATTTTTTGAAATTAGTTGAACACGGGGGTTTCGGCCGAGTGGTGGGACGGACATGGGGGATTTGAAAGTTGGGGGTCCCCACCCATCCCCCTTAAAATATGGACAGGCCAGGATTACGTAGGAGTACTTAGTTGTATGCTTGGTTAACATAAATTAAGTCACGCACCAGCAAGTGCGCGTGTAAACTTTGTAAATCAGTCTACATTGAAAGTATAAAGTTAAGTTATCTGTAACGCAGCTAGAAACTGCATTATTGGCAGTGAACTGTATTTATTGAAACTACGCGAGCAGCATCACAGTTTTTCTCATTCATAGCATTCTGCTTAAAAATTTATCATCATTGTCATTTAACTGACGTGCACTGTTTGCCCAACGCTAGCTTAAACAGTATCTCAACTTAAGCTTAAGCAGCTTAACTGATTAGAAAATTACTATTTTCCCTTAGAACCATACAAACCAATAATTTCAAGTTTCTTACAAAACAACATGTAACAAACTTATGTGAAGTAAAGGGATGCGACTGGAGACAGGGCGAAAGTATTTATTCTACACTCCATGCGTTGTAAGCACATTCAGTCTGACGCAATATACACAAGGGTGTATAGTGGAAGCCATTATTTGCCCTGGGTGTTGAAAACCGACATATTGATGGATAAATAAACATTATTAGCTTCCTCAGTACCTTTAAAATTTCAGAAAGGCAATAATGCCATGGCAATACATTAAATTTAACGTAAAAGTTATTTTCAATACTTTTTAAATCCACTACACCTTCATTCAGGGTTAAATTTTTATAATTACTTATTTCTGGTTTACCTGTAAAATGTCTCAAAGTATCACTCGATCTAACACTGACGGCGAAATTAATGATGTTGTTGCTCCGGTGCATTGCTACAATCCAACCTGCGCGGTGCCGAACAGGATGATTCAAATAGCAAACGGCGGTACTTCTGTAAGTTGTCGATTTTGTACTAGAACTTTTCATCGTGTTTGTGCCAATTTATCCGCTGCGATAGCTACAGAATTGGCTAAAGGTGGTAACCAATTTTCCTGGAATTGTACCCACTGCGCCGCAAATGTAGAAGGGTTTTAAAATCTTCTGCAGAATGCCTGCGAAAAATATATGATCTTTCCAAGCGGGTTGAACAGCTTGAAACGACAAAACCGAAAATTTATTTTCGGATATCGATATGGTGAATGAATTACGAGAAATTGAATATCGAAAAAAATTTAATCATTTGTAATTTCCTGAGTCGGAACGTCACGATGGCAAAGAACGTAAAGTCGACGATACTGGTACAATTGACAATTAAACACTATAGGCCTGGGGGCGGATAGCGGTATGCAAGTTGATGTAAATGCAGTGGTTCGTGTTGGGCAACGGAAGCCGGCCAAGAAACGTCCGTTAAAAGTTATACTTAAAAGCGAGAACCAAAAACAGCTTGTCTTGACACATAAAAATAAATTGAAGAATAGCAAGTGCGCATTTATTAGTGTACAAGATGATTTAACAAAATATCAATTAGCAGCAAACCAAAAATTGCTTGATGAACATAGAAAATTATCCAAACGAGATAAGAAAGCTTACGTACGCAAAGGCCGGCTTATTGTTACCGATAAGGACGTATCTACTACGGTCCCTTTAGGAAGACAGGTCCCTTCAAGAAACTAGTTCATGATGATAGTACTTGTGTGAATAATGTCGTAAATAACGTTACTGTTACTAACTTTTTATCGTATTCGTCTGAACCTAACATTTTGCAAGTTTTTCATTAAAATTCAAAACCTGCACGTATTGAAACAATGAATTCATCAAACTTTACTAATATACATCATGCTACTGTTTCAAATTGTTTGGAAGTTAACGATTTAAAACCACTTAAAGGTGATGCTGTTTTAACTAAACCTAAATCATTTTATGGTATAGCTTATCGTGTTTGTGATTCGCTAAATGTATCTACTATTTCATCGGAATCTTATGTTGCTAAACTGAAGTTTAATTCTGTCTTAAAGTGTATGTTTAATGCACGAAGCCTAATGAACAAACTCGATTGTTTCAACGCTTTAATGGCAGACAGGGTCCCCGCGGGATCTCGACAATTTTCTCCCTGTTTTCCCTGCAGCTCCTGTAAAAATTCAACTTGGACATATGAACACACAAAGGATATATCGCCTAAAATCATATGTATAAGCTGAAAATTATAGCGTTTCAGACAATATATTAGTGTGAAAACTAAAACATTAAAATTATATTAAATTTAGCTATATATTGCAGAAGGTGCGACATTGCTGCAGCATGAAATTGGAGAAATGAGGGTCCTTGTTCTGAAATAAAAGAATAAAAAATCACAAATTTCCAAAAATATTTGAAAAAGCAACCCATTTCCAAAAATTCCCAAAATTTTTCCCTACAGACGTCAAAATTTTCCCTCTTTTCCCTGCAAAAATCGATAATTTCCCTGTTTTCCATATTTTCCCTGTCGAGCGGGGACCCTGTGCAGAAAGAGAGCTTGACATTGTGGCTGTGTGTGAGTCGTGGGGCCGTACAAGTATTTCTGATTCTGAACTTTTTATTCCAAATTTTGAACTTTATTGGGCTGACCGTGCCTCGCCCTTGTGCGGGGTGTCTTGTTGTATGCTTCAACAAAACTTCAGTCTAGCCCTGTGTCTCGTCTCTTTTTTTCTGCTTACGAGGATATTGTCGGCGCAATCATCAAGCTAAGAAACAACGATACGCTGTTGGCTATCTGTGTATACAGATCTCCTTCAAATAACTCATCACAAAACGATGTTCTCTTCGCAATAATACACAGCCTAGCAGAATGTACATCGTCTTACATCATCTTATTAGGTGATTTCAATTTTGGTGAGATTAATTGGCACCGAAGAGTTTGGCCAGCCTCATGCGACGCATTTATGGATAGTATAGCTGCAGCTAATCTCGTCCAACACGTGTTTCAACCAACTCGCGAGTTGGCTAGTCTTGATCTTATTTTTTCAAATGAGGACACCATGATCGAAAGTGTAGACACTAAACCGGGTCTCAGCACAAGCGACCATATGTTAGTAACTTTCTCTGTTCGACTGTATACACCAAGTGATGTTCGTACACTTGAAGACAGTCCCCGTTGTTTAAACTTGTGGCGAGCAGATTAGCCCGCAATCAATGCAACATTGTGTGCGAAGCTTATAACCAAAGGAACTTTCTCTAAAACGGATACATACTCTGTCTGGAATGACATAAAATCAGCGACGCTCGAAACTGTAATTGCTTATGCTCCCCTTCGAAATAACAATAACAGGAGACGTATATCCAGCGCACCTTGGATGAATAATCTTTCGCTTGATATAACACGACGGCGAAAAACACACTTCGTGCATATCAACGTACTCGTACAGCTGTCACTCTTGAACGATATAAACTCCTCAGTTATTTGCTAGCTCAGGAAACAAATCGTGCCGTGTGGAAATATGAAAAATTATTAACTTCGTCAATTAGCACGGATTCTAAAAATTTCTGGAAATACGTCAACTCGCGTCGAAAGGTGCGAACCAGCATTGGTCCTTTATCGAATACCGACTTAACGTATACACAAAATGACTTCGAAGCTGTCTCGGTACTAAACGAACATTTCAAATCTGTCTTCATTGCTGCTAACCATACTTCAACTTCCCAACTTCCGCTTCAAACGTCGGAAATGCTTTCTCATGTCACGTGTACTGCCGAAATCGTGTTAATTGCAATAACTAATTCCAAGAAACAAGTGCAGAAGGTCCAGATTATATTAATAATATTATTCTCCGCAGATGCGGTACTACACTCACACCTTACCTGGTTCATCTCTTCACGTTGTCTTTAAACTCAATTACTGTGCCCAGCGATTGGAAGCATGCCTTTGTTGCCCCAATTTTTAAAGGCGGCGACAAAAGCCAACCATGTAATTATAGGCCAATAAGCCTTACATCATGTTGCTGTAAATTGATGGAGAGAATCATACGAAGTCAGATAATGGAATATGCAATAAAAACCGCCTCTTGCACGAAAACCAGTATGGCTTCTATCCTAACCGGTCTACACATTTGCAATTGATAGACTATCTAAATTGCATTACCGATATTATTGATGGCTCTGAAACACGATTTACTTAGATTTCTCAAAAGCTCTTGATCGGTTATCCCACAGTTGCCTTATTAAAAAGCTGTCCTCATATGGTTTGAAAAACCCATTATTGGGATGGCTTGAAGAATTTTTGACCAACCGCACTCAGTCTGTCGTATATAACGTAGTAAGTCGACCGTGGTTAATGTAACTTCGGGAGTCCCGCAGGGTTCCGTTATTGGACCGCTTTTATTCTTATTCTATGCCAACGACTTTTGTAATGCTGTTTCTAGTTGTGTGTGGATGTTCGCTGATGATTCCAAGCTAACTAGACGCATCGATAAGTGCTATTATTGGCTTGATTGTATGGATTTGCAGTGTGATTTAGATTCTATTTGTCAGTTTGCGGAGGACTGGAAACTCGACTTTAATATTACTAAATGCAGTGTTTTGCATTTTGGTTATAAAAACCCAAAATGGAATTACTTTATGAACAATGAACGTATTAGTGAACAAGTGCCTGCGTCCGACTTAGGAGTCATCGTATCCAGTAAGCTCAAATCTTCGGCTCCTGTTATAATGTAGTTGCTAAAGCACGTAATATCGTCCGACTGATGGCTAGAACATGAAAATTTTGGGATATACCAACATTTATCACTCTTTATTATGCCTTAGTACGACCTAAACTCGATTACGCCAGTTGTGCTTGGAGTCCTCACTATCAACGTGATGTCCAACTCAATGAAAGAGTTCAAAGGCGCGACACTAAAATAGTTCCTCAAATCCGGCATCTCGATTATGCTTCCCGACTTAACCGATTGGAAATTCAAACGCAAACGAGAAACGCAGACTTCGTGCAGATTTGATCATGGTTGTCAAAATGGTGCATCGTATGGTAGACTATGACTGGTGTCGTCTTTTTGAACTTGCACCTATCTCAGGCACCCGCCATTCTTTAAAACTGCGCCTTCCCAAATGTTCGCGGCTCCATTGTCGCCGCTATTTCTTCGCAAATAGAGTTATTAACACCTGGAACGGTCTGCCTGATAGACTCGTAACTGCGGAAATTGTCGAAATTTTTAAACGACGGCTGCATGATTCACACACAGTTGCCGTGTCATAGCCATTCTTTGCTGCCGCGTTGGTTTTTCTTCTTGACTTTTCAGTGCAACATTCGAATGGTCTAAACAAGCCGATCTTCCTATCGGCTCAAGTCCTGCCATGCTTATGTGTCAGCTCTGGTCTCAAGTGGCTATGGCAAATGTGTCGCTGGTGGGACGCGCTGTAAGCATTTTTTCCTCCATCTGTTTTACAATATATAAGTTTAAATTACCTTCTATTATTTTCTCTTAGAACCATACAAACCAATAATTTCAAGTTTCTTACAAAACAACATGTAACAAACTTATGTGAAGTAAAGGGAGGCGACTGGTGACAGGGCGAAAGTGTTTATTCTACACTCCATGCGTTGTAAGCACATTCAGTTTGACGCAATATATACATGGGTGTATAGTGGAAGACATTTTATGCTCTGGGTGCTCAAAAACCGACATATAGATCGATAAATAAACATTATTAGCTTCCTCAGTATCTTTAGTTTCAGAAAGACAACAATGCCATCGCAATACATTAAGTTTAACGTAAAAGCAATTTTAAATCTATATACTACACCTTCATTTCTTTCTCCATCTGTTTTACAATTTATAAGTTTCGAAGAACAGGTTCCGGTTCCGGTTGTTCCGTGATTCATATAATATTTGTTTTCCCACATTTAGAAAGTAGGCTACACATCGAAATACAGCGGGAGTCGATAGACCCTGACACATAAAAGTACAAAGTCGGCACAGAAACTCCAACGAATATGAAGCAAACGAGTTTACCACAGAAAAACCCACATATACATTGGCTTGCCTGTATGTGTAGAAAATGGTTAGGGCCCATAAATAGGGAGTGCGGATCGAGTAGACTGAAATTAGCTCCATCAGTTTTATACATAACAGGATTTGGTGGAGGGCAGGTAAAAATTATGCCAAAGGAATTTCACGGCGCAAAATTTTTGAACAAAAGTTGAGTGACTCCATCTCTAATTACAGAAGTCTACGCAACTATGCAGCACTAGTGTTGAGAAATTTAAACAAAATGTGAGTTTGTTCAAATTACAGAAGGTAGAAAACGTAAAATGCTGAAGAAGTGAAATTTTGAAATCAACAGTTCCTAAATCCAGTTAATTGTCACGACCATGTTTTTGAATCCCGACGCTACTGGGCTCTCCAAATTGGGGTAAGGGTTGGCAAGAACGGGATCCCCTGTTCGTACCCCTTGGCAAAATTTTGGGCTCCCCAGTTCATTGTCTATTGGCAAATTTTTTTTGTTTCCGATCGGTAAAACACCCTAAATATAAAATTTGTAATAAAATTCCTAAATTTTGTCAAAATTAGCTTCAAAATAGTTTTTTCGTCCTGTCAAAACGTTTTAGCAGCGTTTCGGACATGATTTTTAACCATTTCTCTTGGCAAAATTAGGCGTCCCCGGTTTTGAACCAGGGTGCCCCCAGTTCATGCCTCCTGGCAAAATATTCAGCGAATGGAGAGCCCAGCAGTATACAGTTGAAATGGTTTATGTCGCGCAGTACATTTCGCGATTAGAGATATTGCCAATTTTTGGCTTGTTTCAACTACCAAAATTACATTTAGGGTCAGCCCAGTTTGGAACTGGGAGGAACCCACAATACCTGGAGCCTTTCGCTAGTTCATATTGTGTGTCAGCCCAGTTGAACTGAGTGGTCATAAAATACTGTAACCGTCATAAGACATCAAATCAGCCTACCGAAAATACTATGTTTATATAGACAATTAGGCTGTTTTGACTAAGAGGGGGCGTCATAGAAGGGTCCATCATCTTCTCAGTGATGCCCCCATAGTCAGTGGACGCCCAATCATCTCGTACCCCCAAAAGACATTGCTTCACAGCAAGTGTCCACGTTTTCAGTGATAGCTGAGATACTACGTATTCATTATAGTTAGTTTAGTTGGAGATTTGGAATGGGTATAATTAGCTATTTTCGCATTTTTTCGGCATGCCGCCCCGTAAGATTCTACAACCCCTATTTCATCGAAACTATTTCGAGCGTCTTTCCAACGTGCATGGTTTCAAAGCGTGGTTCCGTAGACCCCTTGAAAATGGGAAAATCACAAAAGTGACTTTCCCAAAAATGACGAATTTTATTCAAAGTGGGGAACTCGAAAGCGGGTGGTTGTATTTGTAGAATCGACATGGCTTTCGTATTGGGAGTGAATGACCAGAATCTTTTCAGAGGTTGCTAAGATTGTGAAATTGGAAAAATACGAAGGCCAAAAGTGTGAAAAATTATTATAATGCAATTTCCAGTTGAGGGTAAATTTGTTCAGACGCATAACTTTGGAATGGGTGCTGCGATCTTAATGAGGTGTTCAACATAATTGTACACTACACAGATACTTATATGTTTCGTATAAGAACCTACCCTTAGGCTAAAACTTAAGCTCTGGGTTAGGTTAAGTATATAATATGTCTCATGCTATGACCTAAGCTTAAGCGTTATTGAGGTCCTGCGTCGGATAGTAACAAACTTTAAAAAATTCTGAAAAGATCTTGTTTTACTTTTTGACCGTGGTGAGCTAAATTTGATAAACTTTGGCACCGAGAATATTCAATTTTGCCACTTTTACAATATATACATGTAGGCAGGTCATTAGAATGTGTCTATTTGTACCAGCGACTACAAACGATAAAAAAACAATTGTATTAGTAGGCATCAAATAAGGTGTTAGGGTTCTGCAATCCCTCAAGTTATAAATTTTCTTGAAATTTCAAAATTCTCGTCTTGTTGGAAATTGGAGAAGGGGATAAAGTGTCCTACGGTTTTGATATGCAAACATGTCACGTTGCTATTAAGGCATTGCCGTTGCATTATTGCTATCGCGGAACTTTAAAGGTTTGTCCAAACATGGAAAAATTTGATGTTTTAGCCCAAACCGGGAAAAATCAGTATATTTTGTACCAACACAAAAGAAATTCACTCGTTTGTTAGCAGCAAAGAAAGTATCTGAGGAGCACTAACAAGAGAGAAGACCAAAATTTATTTGGGGCGATTACCTGGAAGGAACCTGGAGAGATCGCAACACCTGAGTTCCCACTGTGTATAGAATCCATGACTACGTGGGGATGACTTCGCTTTACAAAAAACCCAGTTCTCCAGCATTGTTTGAACGATACTGACGACCCGACCCTTATCATGTATATATTTTGAGTTCCATTTAAAGATCATCTAGACACAAACCTAGAACTTACGTAGCTACCGCAACAACGTTTCGTTCGGTGCCTTAGAAGCTCATTCGCTTTGCAAAATAAGCTCATAATCCTCCATGTATATGTATCTCCATCCGTTAAGCAAATATGGCCGTTTTCGTAATTTCGAGTCTTGTGGGCCCGCTTTAAACATAATTTTATCAAAACCTAAAAGAAGAATATATATACGTAACTGCCGGCCACGAATCACAAGCAGTTACAAAAAGCTACAACTTGTTGCTCTGTAAATTGAGCTCAATGTAACAGGCATATCATACTATTATAAGAAAATGCCAATGTGTCCCTGCTATGTCACATATCTATATAGTGAAAAGCTAGCTATGTATGTATGTTCATGGCAAGTTAGGCGACTACTACATGTACTGTACGTATTATGGATATATATGTAATAAATACATATATATGTATATATCTATATTTAACCACTCGTGATCGATTGCGAAATTCCATCAGGTGGTGCAGTTTGGTAGACATGTGTTTCTACCACGAAACAGTCACGTCATCGTCGGATCCATACTCCCGATTTCAATTGTGTCGCCGACTGCTTCCATATGATTTCTTTTGAATGAAATTAATATAAACCAATCACAAACACCGCAACGGACGGGCCTACGTGTCGCAACAGTTTTTTCGCACGTGCATTATATGTCGCCATGTTTCGAGTCGGCACAATATACCAAATGTTCTCTTTCATTGAACATGATGCCAAGGAACGCAACGCCACCTAACTACACTGCCAATGTCGTTTATAACGAAGTTTTCATAAATTAGAACAATTGGGACAGCAACCACCGACAATATCACATCACAAACAGGGCGATGGTACCTTGGTATATCGAGCACCTACTAGCTCCCTAGTTCATGCCCCCATGCTAACTTTGGCGTCCCCAATGTAACTTTCTGTACGACTAAAAATTATCAAATTTTTATGTGATGAGATAAAAAATATGCAGATTTTTCCATTCTTTGGGTAAAAATGCTCATGTTTTTTTCAGCAAGACTAAAATTTTTTCCTTTTTATGTAAGTGCAATTGCAGTTGCTAAATTACACATTTTGACATTTTCTGAAAAGGTATCGTATCTTATGATTCTTCAGTTCAACTGCTGGAGCACGTGATTCAGATGAAATATCTAAACCGGCTGTAGATTTATATACTGCCAAAATAAAGCTTGTCGAGCCACTGTTAAATCCGCTCTGAGTGGACTCGACTACGGATAGCGATATTATCGCTATGAACTGGAATCTATTTTCATAGCAACTAAAGGACATACGTATATATAGATTTCTAACTTTGATTAAGCTATCACGCTAGAAGTTAGAAGCTTATGATATGGATGCCATAAAAAAACAATAATAAAACTGACAATGCTATATTATTTTATATATATACATGACAAGAAGACTGGTCTCATGAGATTTTTCGCTTCAAATACATAGCGCTCAAGTGACGATATACTCCTGCTTTATAATGATGCAGGCATTGTGTAAATGAGGCTGCCATTTTTCAGTTAGGAATGATCTGTTAAAATACTCCCGGGATTGACATCACAATCATTGCTAAAATAACTAGGAACTAACAAATAGTAGTTTTGGTAAATCTTGAGAAAAAAAGTTTACTTTACCCTTTTCATAAATAACGATTAAGGATGCGGTTAGAATTTAGAAAGCATATATATGAGTGAACTTTCCAACCTTCAGCAAGATGTTTATGTGAAAATATGTAGTTTAAACACTACAAACAGGTAAAAGACTACCAATGTTCGAAGGAGTTGAGGTGGCTAACTTCTAGCTAACGTCCGCCCGCTACAACCAGCTCACTTGATACAAGATTTAGTTTATAAATAATATGCATATGCATATTGTTCAGGAATATTTTATGTCGCACTACGCATCATAAATAAATAACTGAATTCAACATTTTATTTCTATATATATACACGCGCTAAAAGTATAAACAGTCTACACAAAAACGTCTCGCATTCAAACAAATTATAATACAATTACACACTATCTTTACATATATATGCACCGAACACGAGACAACTGTATTACGCTCAAATTACACATTCAAAATGTTTAAAATAACGACTAGTGATGGAGCCTCCATGGATATAAAAACTTCAAGACCATGGAATCTCGAATCGGCCGGTATACTAAACAACCTAAGCCACAAGAAGTTTATGTACACTAACATGAATACTTTGTGCGAGTTATCACATGCGCGCTTTTTAGCTAAGCTAAATCAGGAATTACCACAAACACACTTTTCAAATTCAGGTATTCATTGATAATGAGCAATCCTTAAACTTGATGCAACCTTCCTGTTTGTAGGAGGCACGGTTGGGACAACGCTTCTTCTGTCCAAAGGATGCAGCACTTTCATCTTCACGTGCGCACATATATCAACAGTAAACTACCACTACGCAAACAACTGTGTATATACTCCAGCTGCAGTTTTCAAAGATGAGCTGTACGGAAGTACTTCAGACATTAGGTATTATTTCAGATTAGATATCAAGCAGGGAATAACCGGAACCGTCCATTTAAACCGGATCCGAAACCTGGTCGTCGAAACTTATATGTAGTAAAACAGATGAAGAAATGGAGGTATAGTGGATTTAAAATGTATTGAAAATAACTTTTACATTAAAATTAATATATTGCAATGGCGTTATTGCCTTTTTGAAACATTAAAGAGACTGTGGAAGCTAATAATGGTTATTTATTGATCAATATGTCGGTTTTTGGACACCCAGAGCAAAAATTGTCGTCCACTATACACCCTTGCGTATACTGCGTCAAACTGAATGTGCTTGTAACTGTAACTACTTGTAACACTTTCGCTCTGTCTCCAGTCGCATCACTTTACTACACACTCTTTTGTTACATGTTGTTCCGTAGGAAATTATTGGTTTACATGGCTCTAAGAAAAAATAATAAAAGGTAATTTTTGATCAGTCGTCAGAGACACTGTTTAGGCTAGTGTTACGCAAACAGTGCCCGTCAGTTAGATGATGATGATGATAACTTTCTAATCAGAACGCTATACATGAGGCAAACTGTGATACTGCTCGCACAGTTTCAATAAGTATAGGTCATTGCCAAGAAATCAGTTTCTGGCTGCGTTGCAGATAAAGTTACTTTACTTTAATGTAGACTGATTTACAAAGTTTACAAGCGCACTGGCTGGTGCTTGACGCAATTTATGTTAGCCAAGCTTACGCTAAGTACCTCTACGTAATCCAAACTCTGTTACTAAGTTGGACGGTTTAATTCGAACATATATACCCCACAGACTTCTGAATGTGTAAAATAGCTGCTACAAGCATCGACCTGGTTTGTTTTATTAACAAACTCCTGCAGGTTAAGATGAAAAATTCCTACCGAAATTATTTGCACTACTTACGTTTCACACGGCAAATGGCTGAGTTAATCTTTTGTTTTGTTTGGTTGTATTAGAACTTGATCATTGTGTAAATATATTACATATGGTTGGGCCACAGATGAAGCAAAAAGGTGGAGAATTTCAAACAAATTTTTTAAACCAGAATTCCGGTTCCGGTATGGTTTTTGCCCTTTCCCGGAACCGCAACCGGAACATGATTTTCGTCGGAACCGGAATTCCGGTTACTCCCTGATATCAAGTTAGTAAAGGTTCTCAGGTTTTGCATAGGGTGCGGGTGCTGATCTATTTCGCGATCTTTATCATTGTATATATATATATTACACAGGGCGTTTGAGATGCCAGTTCCGAAATGGAAACTGTCTACCTTCTGTACAAGCTCGTTTCCTTTTACAGGTAGGTATATATATACTCCGTGGCAACGTTACCTTAGTCGCTTGCCCAATAAGATTATGTGGCGCAGGAACTGAACGAACAACCTCATGCTTATGAGACGTGCGCTACAAACCCCCACGCTACATGGCCACTTTATCCATAGGTATAGAAATTCGCGATAGTACACATACATATAAAATCTTTAAGTTGTTTTAACGAAGAGGCAAACTAATTGGTATTTCCACTACTGTTAAAAGTTATAAACCGGTCTTCAGCTTCTCATAAGGCCAAACTTTACAAATCAGACTGTACGTTACGAGTTACAAAAAAACCATGTATATTAATACAACTATGTTGTTGAAGTACGAGTTGTATTCGTTAATATAAGATCGTGGCAGGCCGAGAAGACTATTGACACAAACGACGCTGTGAAGTGATACACGATTATTAGCGGAACACATATTGCTTAGGCTTAAAATTCAATACTACAGCGCATAAGAGGAGGTGTGCAATATATATATCAGGGAGTAACCGGAATTCCGGTTCCGGCGAAAATCGTGTTCCGGTTGCGGTTCCGGCAAAGGGCAAAAACCATACCGGAACCGGAATTCCGGTTTAAAAATTTTGTTTGAAATTTTCCACGTTTTTTGCTTCATCCTGTAATCCAAACATATGTAATATATATTATACAATGATCAAGCTCCAATACAACCAAGCAAAAGAAAAGATTAACTAACCAATTTGCCGTGTGAAACGTAAGTAGGGCACATAATTTGAGCAGGAATTTTTCATAATAACCTGCAGGAGTTTGTTAAATCAAAGCCAGGTCGATGCTTGTAGCAACTATTTTACACATCCAGAATTTTATGGGATACGTTTGAATTAAACCGGTCCAAGTCGGTAACAGAGTATGGCTTACGCAGAAGTACTTAGGGTATGCTTGGCTAACATAAATTGCATCAAGCACCCGCCAGTACGCTTGTAAACTTGGTAAATCAGTCTAAATTGAAGTAAACTAACGTTATCTGCAACGCAGCTAGAAACTGCTTTCTTGGCAATGAACTGTATTTATTGAAACTGTGCGAGCAGCATCACAGCGTGTCTCATTTATAGCATTCTGATTAGAAAGTTATCATCATTATGATCTAACTGACGGGCGCTGTTTGTCCAACGCTAGCCTAAACAGTGTCTCTGACCACTGATCAGAAAATTACCTTCTATTATTTTATCTAGAATCATATAAACCAATAATTTTAAGTTTCCTACAGAAGAACATGCAACAAACGTATATATGTGTAGTAAAGGGAGGCGACTGGAGACAGAGCGAAAGTGTGTATTCAACGCTCCAAGCTTTGTAAGCACATTCGATTTGACGCAGTATACGCAATGGTGTATAGTGGAAGACATTTTTTGCTCTGAATGTCCAAAAACCGACATATTTGATCGATAAATAAACATTATTAGCTTCCTCAGCCTCTTTAAAGTTTCAGAAAGGCAATCGCAATACATTAAGTTTAATGTAAAAGTTATTTTTAATGCATTTTAAATCCACTATACCTTCATTTCTTCCATCATCTGTTTTACTATATATAAATTTCGAAGACCAGGTTCCGGTTCCGGATCCGGTTGAAATGGACGGTTCCCGTTGCTGGTTCCGGTTCCAGTTATTCCCTGATATATATATGCCGAAACATGGACAAGCGAACAGAAACTCGTCCATCCTACAGGAGTACACGAGAGGAATTTTCACAAAGAGGTACACGGCACGCTTTGAGCAAACAGTTACAAGATATGAGATGGGAACGAATATATACGTAATTTCGTATTAAGATGGCGAAATCACCATATCGTATTCCACCCTGTTTCTATTCTACATACAAATATATGTAATGGCATGTTTCCAATTCTACAAATGTCAGCAACGATGCCTACATAAAGGCTGTGTCGGATAAAGGTGTAAAGCTTTTAGAAGACATTTTTTGGGGGAGGGGGTGAAAACTGCAAAATCTTAAGAAGCTTCGTAATAAGCTTTAAGTAAAGTTGACTATGATAAAATAGATCATTTCATAACAATGCTAAAATAATATTAATTGAGTGCTACATTAGATAGATATTAAATTGAAGAGGCGAGCACGTTTTGAGAAACTTTTGGCGTATTTGGAACTGCTTAAGTAGGAGAAAGTTGAATTACTAACCTTGATCGGCGCTCCGATATTCTGTCGAACATGCTCGGCTTGAGCCTTGTATCCCAAACATCGCAAAAATCGGTAGTAGCAATAATGAACAATGGAACGAAATTCACGACCTGAAACAGTCACCGGAACTGGATACAAGTTACTCAGCGGTTGATACAATCCAGACAAGAAAATTATATCGTCTGAGACAATGGGTAAATTAGGGGGTTTCCCGTAGTCATGCAGAGTTGCAATTTTTGCAGTTACGGCTATGTAATCGGTCCTTTCGACATCACTACGATAATACACCAAGCGTTTGGTTGGCTCTGCTGTAGCCGTTGCTATTGTTGAAGATTTGTCTTTACTATCAGGATCCCAAGACTTTTCACCTACCACCGATGCAATATCTTTCAGAACTATAGCTTGTTCCAACTCACGTGGATCCCAAATTTCATCGTTGTCACTGGTAGCTTCGGCGACGTCACCAGTCTGAGCTTTGTTGCCCTTCGATAGTGTAAATGCTGCACTGAGTCCAATTTGATTCGACTGTTCTGGCGTGATCCGAGGAAGTACAGTATGTCCAACAAGTTTTGGCGGTACAGGTACCGCAGCAGACTGTTGCAAAATCATTTTTGACTACACGTACGGTACGTTTATAATATACCTATGTAATATGGCGTAAAAATACAAATCCGATATCTTCACGGATTTCTGCTAAACTGATAAACTTGGTGATCACTATTTGTTAACGAGCGGATTTGCAACTGAAATGCGTAGGATAATAAGCATCAGACACATGTTTAAGAAATATAAATTTAAGCATTCGCTATATTACGATATATATACTTGCATTATATTGTGCAAAACAACCAAAATGTCTTGCTTACAAACAAAATATATAAACACGATAACGCAGAGGACAAATATATAAATATAACTGTGGCTGCTAACAGAAAATCGAAGGTCTCTCCCAAAGATACATTCCGAAATATAATGCAAGTTGGATTGACCTATGAGCATACAGTTTGCAGTACATAAGCACATGTCTTTATACTATGATAATTGATCGATACGGGGTACCAAGAGGTCCAATGACCATTCCAAAATATAGATAAGATTATAGCAACGATAAACGCCGCTTGAATATCTTTATAAATTCCAGAAGATAATCTTGGTCATAACGTAATAAATTTAAGCTATCCCTAGGTATAATGCAACAGATACTTACGTAATATTTGTATTAAAAGCACAGTCAAAGGTTCTTTGGTGATTATAGATGAAAAAGAACCCAAGTGTAATAGTAAAATGTATTTATTTGATGTATTCAGTGTTTTCGAAATTAATGTGGCGGTGCTGATCTGCAGAGGAACGATCCATTTCAAAATAATCGGGTTGTCCTGACTAATGCGATCTGTCTGGCAAATGCATTACTAGCTTATTAAGCTCATGATTAATAATCATCTTGATTTTTCAAAATTGCGAGGTCATGGTATCAAAAAATTAGTTTTGCAAAGGAGGATGATGAAAATATCAGAATATCGCAAATCGACATCGGCAATCCTGTACGGTTAGATGAACCTTTAAACTGTCGCGGAGAAACTAGGGAAATTTTAATGAGTAGATAATAATTTGTTCCGAAAACATATGTTTCGCAGAGGAAACCTGTTCAAGGTTCTAGCATAGCCAATAAAACGCGTAATTGTGTTATATATATCGTTAATTCGGTGTGGCTATGTCTCGAAGTTATATGTTGGCATTTTAACAAATTTACATTTCATTGCACCGTAGATCTGGCGTTGGTTAATAGGTCTATATCGTTTCACTAAAAAGCTTCAATAAAAGTTTTGAGGTTGCTTTCAGCAACAACATGATTCATTCAACGCTTGTTATGAGGCCAGTTTCTTACGGTAGAAATAAAGAACACATGTATACGCTATTATATAATTTGTTCGAATGTTAATAAGTGAAAAGCTTTAGTGGAACGACTAGGAAAACTTTGTGGCCCGAACCAGTCCACGATCCGGAGCGATTTAAAAGAAAATCCATTTTCATCAAACAAACATAAAATTTTTTATCCAACGGTGTACCAATTTCCCAGGTACTTATTTTTTGAGGTGGTTTTGACATGCATCATGATTACAGAAATGTTATCGTCGCAACTTACAGGGTGCCCGCGGCTTCGCAGCCTCAATTTTTCAGATTTTTTACAAAATTTTTCATGTTTTTTCAGGCTTTTATTTACAGAATTTTTTTACGTTCTTGTAGGCGTCCTAACATCAAACTGCCGACGTAGCATCCGTACTTTTTGCTTGAATATGGCCGATAAATACATATGTTATATACGATAAATACACTCTTGTTGCTGTTGTGGCATCGGTGGCGGTCGCTGACGAGGTTGGAACATCAGATCCATGTGGTAATGCGAGAATGGAAGCTATAGTCTGAGAACCCGACGCAGCATTAGCTGCATCAACGTGGCCCGCACCTTTCATATGCTTGTGTAGTGCTTGAACCCCCATGTTGCCCAGGTTGACAGATATGCAGCATAGCGAGGACTTGGCGACATGCATATCAGATGATTTTTGCAGCCAGTTCTTAAAAGCGAGATAAATTTTGTCGTTGAGATAAGATTCTTGGAATGAACACCGCATAGTTAATTGTGTTTATAGTATGTTACAAAAAATCAGGTTTTAATTCGCCATTTTTCAGGTTTTTCCATTTTTACAACTAACAGCCTCGAAAAATCACAGGGTTTTTCAGGTTTTTTAGTCAAAATCAGGTTTTTTCAGGTCGCGGCACCCTGAACTTATGTTAAGGAATTACACAACAACTTTAAGGAGCAAATTTTATTTAGCAAAACATTTTGTGAATTTTTAGTTCTGGTCAAAACAATTTCAAAGGTCCCGACCGGCCCAGTAGTCCGGACCGATTTGAGAACATCACCAACAAAGGCAATTAAAATTCTCTAATTTACTAATTTTGTTCATTAGACTAGGTATATACACATGACGAAGTCCAACAAGAAATATCAAATGCGTTTGCAAGATACGGTGCAGGCAAAACAGCCAAAATCCCGAACAGGGTCCTGACCTGACAAGACAGAAGTTTTAGTCTCGATCCTTGAAGCCGAACAAATTTTGCTAACGATCGTGATCGAGATCCCGATAAAATTTTGGTCTCGTGCGATCACTAACTTCAACATGTATGTTGAGTACACAATGTGACAACTTTTAATCTTAGTGTAGGGATGTTGTAGGAAACGTCGGTGCTTCTCAAATAGGACAACTTTAATGACAGAAACTGGTGTTGTTGAGCATAAAGCCTTAGTAGCTACGGCACCACTATAAATCACTGAGTTATGCTAGCGCAAGGCAGAAAAGCGTGATTATCGTTCGCACAAATAAAGCGGAAAAGCCGTTAAAACTTACAAAAATCTCAGAATATTGAGATGCAACATAGCTTGTACATTTAGATTCACAATCACGTGAATTGAAAACCCTAATGCAATTTTTACTAATTCCTACGAAGATACTTAATAATCAGAAAACAACACGGTAATTCATTCGAGATTGCAGAGTATAGTGAACCGTAGGTACACCTACGCCTTTTGCGTGCACAGCCAATCAGCTATCGATAGCATACACCAAAAAGCTATATGTGAGGCAGGGAGTAACCGGAATTCCAGTTCCGGCGAATATCGTGTTCCGGCAAAGGGTAAGAACCATACAGAAACCGGAATTCCGGTTTAAAAAATGTTGTAAAAAAATTTTCCACATTTTTGCTATTGTAAACATTTGTATACATTATGTATTATGTACGCAAAGACCAAGATCCAATACAACCAAGCAAAAGAAAAGATTAACTCAGCAATTTACAGTGTGCAACGTAAGTAGGACACATAATTTCAGCAGGAATTTTTATGTTAACCTGCAGGAGTTTGTTATCAAAACAAAACAATGTCGAAGCTTGTAGCAGCTACTTTACACATTCAGAAGTCTGCAGGGTATATATGTTAGATTTAAACCGGTTCAACTGGGTAACAGAGTATGGAATATGTAGAAGTACTTAGCTGTAAGCTTGGCTAACATAATCTGCGTCTAGCACAAGCAAGTACGCTTGCAAATTTTGTAAGTCAGTCTACATTTAAGTAAACTAGCGTTATCTGCAACGCAGCCAGAAACTGCTTCCTTGGCACTGAACTGTATTCATTGAAACTGTGCGAGTAGTGAGCAGTATAACAGTTGATTTCATTTATATATAGCATTGTGTTTAGAAAGTTATCATCATTATCAGCTGAACGCTAGAAAAAGCAGTGTCTCTGACTACTAATCAGAAAATTATAATATATACCTTTTATTATTTTATCTTAGAATCATATAAACCTATAATGCCACGTTTCCTACAGAATAACATGTAAAAAACGTATGTGTAGTAAATGGAAGCTACTGGAAACATAGCGAAAGTGTTTCTTCGACAGAGCGAAAATGTTTATTCTACGCTCCATGCGTTATAGCACATTCATTTTGACGCATTATACGCAAGAGTGAATAGTGGAAGGCATTTTTTGCTCTGGGGTGCAAAAACTGACATATTGATCGATAAATAAACATTACGTACTAACTTCCTCAGTCTCTTTAAAGTTCCAGAAAGGCAATAATGCCATCACAATACATTAAGTTGAGTGTAAAAGTTATTTTTAACACATTTTAAATCCGCTGTACCTGCATTTCTTCCTTCATCTGTTTTACTATATATGTTTCGAAGACAAGGTTATGGTTCCGGATCCGGTTTAAATGGACGATTCCGGTTCTGGTAAATTTCGGTTCCGGTTATTCCCTGATGTAAGGAAGTACTCCCATACCGCGGAACCGTGACTCATAGAACAAAACTAACACCGGCAATGAGTTTCAATGCCCGAAAACCCCCAAGTGAAACTTTTCAGCCGTACAGGATGCCAATACAAATTTTCGAATTTTCATATATCGAACCCCATAGCTCCAGACCCGGAGCATTAATCCAAAAAAAAAACAAAAAAGAGGCAAGAGGCAGATTAATTATGAAATAAAACTAAGAGCAAAAAATAGAAAGTTAAGATAAAAATAACCTTGCTTCCATGAATGGTACCTATATACTAAGATGGGGTAAAAACCCTCCTTTTAACATCTGACCCTTCCAAACAGTCCTCAAATGAAAAAAGGTTGGGGATGTACACAGTAAACCGACTGTTCCGGTTCAAACGAGCCCAAGATCATGAAAAATCGGTTAAGTCGTTTCGGAGTTATGACCGATCACACACACATAGAGACTGAATTTAAAAGCTTGCACCACGGCAACACACAATCTCCGCCTCGTTACACTACGCTCGAAAATGTTATCAAACTACGCTTTACTGAATCATGATACTTCGATGAACTATTTCCTAACATATTGCAATTCGCTGCAAATATATCCTATCGTTGTACAAGATACTGTAGCAGAATATATATATAATATATATCATTTTAAGGCACGCTTTACAATTTCCATGCACTACATAGCGTTTTATATTTGATACAATACACAGGGTTCATGCTACATTTTCAGGAAAAAATTATCGGATAAAAATATTTGGTTTTTTCCAGGAATTTTACAAAAAACATTTGGACTATTTTGGGCCTACGTAAGGTGTCTTGTTAATGCGACTGTATGAAATATGAATATATAACGTGAAAACTAGACGACACAGACAGCAAATGCTACATTATGTATTTCAGGAATTAAGTACGTATTTATATACCTATACTTGCAGTCGGTTGTGCTGTTCGCGATGGTTTTAGGTTCTTATATGAAAAAAATTACAAAAAATTTCCCGATTTTTCAGGTTTTTTACCGAAATTCGTCTTATTTTCCCGGATATTTTGCCGAAATTCCTGGATTTCTCAGATGCGCGGAAACCCTGAATAAGTGTTGAGCGACCAAAAGGTGTAATAAATTGACCGCTGAAGTTAGTTTCTTGTTACATTACAATGTAGCCTCGCTGCAACAACCGATTAAAAAATAAATTGACGAATACAAATGGTTGACTATGCATAGTGCTCTTGTTAATAAAACGCACACCGTTGAAGAACCTACGAACAATACGAAAATTCGAATTTGCAAGAAACTCTTAAAGATATATATTAATGTATAAAGTCGTGTGAAAGCTTAGGCAGAATTACCGCCCATACGGCCTGAACGCCGATTATGACTGCTCCATATCTACAAAACGCCATTACAGAGGTTATCCGCTACCGAGGATACATAGCGGCGATTCTACAATGACAAATGCTCTAGATAAATTAATATAAATCGACTAAGTAACGAACATTTGGATTTGGGAAAGTTTTTAGGCCATTATGCAGGATGACTTTATATATCCACGTTAACGACGATGTGGAGGACTTCGCTGCCAATTCAGTCCGATAAGCTCGTTAAAAAAGACTCAATACCTCAACCGGTAGGAGTGGTGCAATTAATTTCAAGCGTGATTAGGAAATTTAAGAGATAGATCCAATCGATGCTCTATATAATACAATTGAGTTACTGGTACATGGCGAGGGATAATTTTGTCGATAGTGTATGTAATTTAAATGAAGTCTTCGCGGTGGCTTTTATGAAGCCGTCATATGTGATTGTCAAACGATTTGTTCGATCAGTCATCCAGTGCCTTGATATTCTCCTTAACGCTTACCCGCATAGTCACATGTGTGCAGCAGTGTACATTGCACACGATGCACTAATCGAGTTTTTCGTACAGCGTACGTTTGCACGTACGTTGCTGCCCACTCGATTTGTGGTGTTCTTTATCGACGCAAGCAACGGCTACTATGTAGCGTAGCGACTAACATACTATATTGTCATCAAAACGATTCAAACGTTTGCTCAACATCGTATAAAAAGCACAATAATTCATGTGAGAGAGTTAATCTTTCATACGAAAGATAAGCATCCGCGAAACATGATCAAATACCGCTAGCGCTGTGCATACATAAATAGCACACCTCAGGGAGCCGCCCATGAAACCCAGACAACTAGCTTGTCTCAACAGCTATCAGACGTAAATATTAGTAACAGACAATGTGCTGTTGAACATAGAAGCTGTGTAAATGCTATGACGCCGGCAGGAATAGCACTGTCGGTAGAGCGCCTGTTTGTTGGTCCAAGAGCGGGATGTCGTGGGTTCGAATCCAACCCCTGACGGCTGCTTTTCATATCCTTTGGTCCCCAAGCTCTCATCGCCAGGTCCCAAATCAAAAATTGATATTATATAATAATAATAATAATAATAATAAGTTCCCACCAACCTCCCGGCAAGAAAGGCAAGGCTTTGAGTATTTCTATAGGGAAATAACGTGTTCTGCATATTACATTTGTTGACTATTATTACAATTTTCATAAAACTCATTACTTAAGTAACAAGATTTAGACTTTAGGTCGTTTAGTTAGGGAACTATGTAGCAAAAGGTACGAACACGTTTTAAAGTTACCGCTACTGACAAACATAAATCAACGCCTTCCCTTCCTCAATTTTTTTGATTTATTTCACTGCCACATGGTACGACTGGATGAAGTCCAACCCACAAGCCGCTGGGGGTAACCTAGCCCGATATATAACACCAACGAAGGAGTTATACTTATACTTGAATCTTATACAGTTAGTAGGTTTCTAACATAGCCAAAGTATATTGTTACGTCTTAGGATGTATTTTATTGTATAAGATGCGAGATTCTCACAACTAATTGCACCACTCACAGAAATGAAAAAATTTCTACTTAATTACCTGGAAGGGCATTACTAAGCAGAACGCTGTTCATAGTTTGCGGAAAAGCGATCGCTATATTTGTAAACAAAATGAAAATAGCATTGTAATTTTGGGACAGCCATTGTTAATATTCAATATTAACACATGAACTGGTTTAAATCAACAGTTTTACACTTAGCAATTAGATTTTCGCCAAGACGCTGAGCAATCCGTACGTAAAAACATAGAGAAACCGAGACAACGTAACGTTAAAGTACCCATTCTTACACTAAAACAGCCCTGAAATTCAATAAATGAAATCTATTGTAACGCAGAGCGCATTCAACTAGCTACGATACCTAATAATTATTGATTGTAAGAACAGTAAAATTTCTCACACGATCATAGAAGTTTTCGCTGCGAGCAGTATAACCTAAATTTGTTTGAGTAAACATATTCATATTTTTGTTAATAAATACCATGGGCGTAGCCGCGGGTGTCCTTGTGATACTAGGATTCCCTATCCAATCTCACTAAAAATTATTAAAGTGTATGCGAACAAATCATGTACTTGGGACAGTGTGATAAACCTAAAAAGATTCCACGGCATGTCAACATTGCACAGAATTTATATTATTTAATCTTTTTTAATTTAATTTTTAGTATATAAATTTAGATTTAATATTTTTTGTCTTTCCGTGCGACATTGTGTAGATAACGTTATGATTGTCGTTTTTTTTTCTTTATTTGTCTTAGTTTTTTGTAGCTTTTGACGGTCTTGCCTTTTGTTTTACGTTTTCAAGTGTTTGCTAGCTTTGAGATAAGTTGTTGTACTGCTACTATACTTATCAAATGGGTCTGACACAACTTTTTCTAGACCTCTGAGGCGGGAGAGCATGTTTATAAACTATTTGGAATAAGTGTCAAATAATAATAATTATAGTACAACCAGAGCAACAATATTGTTAATAATTAGTGACGCACCAAAAACTTTGGTAAGCAAGGTGTACGATCGTTGCCCGGTGAAATGCTTAGCAAAGGTAACGTTTCCGAAGCGCCGGAATGATTCAAGCTGTTTTCACGTTTTTTCTCAGTCGAGCACAGGAAACTATATAGTAATAGTGTGACTGTACTACCTCCACCGTCGCCTCTTATTCTTGGTTCCACCACTCCCACTAGGGTGCGCTCTAGGATGCAGTTGCAAGTTACTTTAAATTTATTGGTGTGTGTTTGTCACCTTTCATGATTCGTTTATCATTTTATGCCGTATTTTATAATATGATTCGTTTATCATTTCATGCCATGATTAGTTTATCATTTTTATGCCGTATTTTATAATATGATTCGTTCATCGTTTTATGCCATGATTCGTTTATCATTTTATGCCGTAATTTATAACATTATTCGTTTTTCATTTTATGCCATGATCCGTTTACCATTTTATGCCGTAGTTTATAATATGATTCGTTTATCATTTTATCCATGATCCGTTTATCATTTTTATGTCGTATTTCAAAACGTGACCCGTTTATCATTTTATGCCGGATCCTATAACATGATTCATGTATCATTCTTATTGCGTGTCTGATCACTGGGACGAGTGTGGTGCGAAGCAATTGGAACGGGATAACGAGAATTAGGCCGTTTAAACCGCTTTAGAAGGCAAGGCAGTAAGCCCCGAACCGACAGGAAATGGGAATCAGGCAAAACCCCAGCCAGTCGCCTCTGTACGCTAATGTTTTGAAGATTATGGCCGTCCGGGAATAGGAGGCCTCGGGCTGCACGCTCAAGAAAACAAGTTTGTTAAGACTGAAATCAAAAATATTAACTTTACTTGGTTTTAGCGATATAGTAAGTAATGGTCACGCGAAACAACAAGTCGCAACAAGCGGAAATCATACTTTTGGTAGCTTTCGCGATTATAAGGGACGAGGGATGTCGGGTTAATTCGAAGACCCGTCACCGTCTACTGTACCATGATCCGGAAAATAACCGGAGCAGGCTGGTAGAACACTTTGGGGAATTGTGGTTGGACATCCAAAGACGCCCCGGACAACGCCGAAACTTCGCTTGTAACGTGCAGAGAAAATCGCTACTTACGCTAGGTGGGATTGGAAACGTGGAACCGGGACTGTTACCTTCCATATATTTAGGACATATCATATATAAAATATATAAATGTATCTACTTGTGTGTGTGCCCTGTGGACAACTCTCTCAGGTAAAACCGCTTCGTTTCCGTAGCCCGTTGTGGTATGCAACTAATGCCAGCCCCCACCTTCCGACACCCTCGTTCCCCTACCCTACTCTCGAACCGGCGCATGCGACCCCTCGTTTTGTTCATAGTGACTAGTTGAGTCCAACAATGTGCGCCGGACTTCCGTCCGAGCCCCTGCTGGCTCGCGGCAGTCATTCAAAGATGCCTAGAAAGCTGTTGTCAACCGCTGATGGGCACCGATAATTCGAGATTTTTCTCTCAACTCTAAAATGGCCCCTCATTGGATTCGTCTCGGTGAGACATCTCCGAAAATACCCGGCGGGTCTCGGTCCGCCGCCCCGTTAACCCAGGACAACCAGCAACAACGCCCCTACCGTAGCCACCACTCTCTCTAATCGCTGCAATTTTAGTACCGTTCTTATCCCTGCCGCCCCAGTATCGTTCAAATCGCCGTTGTGCGACGAGTCCAACAATACCCGGCGGGTGTCGCTCCGCCCATCCGTTAACGCAGGAGAGCCCGCTAAAGCTCCCCACACTAATACACATCGGAGCCCATAGATGGGTCCCGACCCGCTTCTATGTCTACCCCCCTTGTGCTTGGTATCAATCGACACCATTTTCCGTCCTGGGAGCGAATCTGACCCCAGCCCCTCGACATTCCCCCGGGATCTCCCTTGTCCCGCTTTCCTCCCCGCGCCCTTTCGTTTCCTCTTCGTGTCCTCGTCGCTTTTTGTCCTCGTTCTCTCTCTAACCGACATTTCTGGTCGGTTTTCTTCTTTGTCGTTTTTGATGTTGTTGTGTTTGACGTGCTGTGTGTATGTGTTTATCCTGAGCGACCTTTCTGTCGCTCAGGACGCCAACATGTCTAGTACGAACTGTGTGTAGTGGATGTGTTTGTGTATGTGTGTAAGTATAAGGATATATATGTATATATATAACTATGTATTTAAGGACACCGAAAAAACGGACGAACGAGGACATCACGTACTAAAACTCACTAAAATTTAGAATTTTACGGACGGACAAAGTATGGACGGATAGGACGAACGGGGGGCGACTTTAGGGCCCTCCCGCGGATTCCAGGGGACTTGGAGCAGGGCCCCTAACCTGTTAGGAGTAGGTTAGGGTTAGCCCCGTCTCTGACCTCGAGACGGACGTTTTCCCGTCGCCGGTTCCCCCCGGCGAGCCAGTAAAGCATAGGCAGTCACATGGAAATTTCAAACAAGCTCGATTTCTCTTGAAGTTCCACGCTGTCCTCATGAACGAGGGTCATCGGCTAAGTTAAATTTGGCTTAATTAGGAGGGCGGCAAGTCAACACCACAAAAGCGACATAGCAGATGGGGTCGTCAAACAGTTAGAGCTTCGACAGATTGCTGGTCGTTGCGTGGGACGACGAGTTGGCGGTTAAACCAAGGAGAAAAAAGAAACAAATTCAAAAAGGCTTAGAAATCAAGTGTCCCGGAAGTCGCTAATGTTGACCCAACCAATCTGGGACAGGAAATCAAGCAAAGAAGACTCGAATTTCAACGAACATCCGGCACTAATTGCTGGAAGTTGGGGCTTAAAAGCTCAAGTTTCATGAGAAAATCGGGGTTAAAATCACAGATGATCAACTTCCGAGTACTCGGAAGATTCAAACTTGATGTCGGCAAATTTAATTGAAGCCGACTCTCTCTAAGGACATCGACGGTTTACGGTAGCCGTCAAGATTCGATTTTCCGTAAGTGTCCCCAATTGGACACTGCACAGAAAATCCAAAAAAGTGGGCGTCAAGAAATCGCCAACGATTGGACGGCGACAAAATCGCCATTCTTCCCTACAGACAAAAAATTTCGAGGTTACGACCAACGCGTCGAATCTTCGAATCAGTTGGACTTCGACAGCGCGGAGTTCGGTCGACTTTACTGACCGGCTCCGACGCACTATTTTGAATGTTTGGTTTTCATGCGGCTCTGTTTTTTTTTACTTCGCTTTTCGCTTTTGCTTTGGATCGACTCGATGGACCGAGGCTTTCCGCGTAGGTGCATACCTCGCGAAGGGGGTTCAGCTGGTGCTGCCCCAGGGATCAATGTTCGTAAGTACGTGACGGTTTAGTCGATGCAGGGGTTTAGTTTCCCTGCCGAATGAAGAGTAACAGGCCATTCACTTAAGTATCTCATGAATGTAGCATGTCTCTCGCCCCTAGGTAGAATCAATCGTGTTTGGGTTTCGCCCACCCCGTCCCCTCAGAACAGCTATGCACAATCTTAACTGCAATCAACCTCTAGAATCGAGTTCCGACGTAGGAGGCGTTAGGCGATTTAGGGTACGTTCGTGCAGAGCACTGTGAGGACCGTTCGACTAATTCGAAGTCTTGCTGATTCCCCGTGGTCTTAGGTAAGGCACAACAAAATGGACGCTTCTCGTCCAGGTTTTACATGACTTGCTTCTTGTGAGTTAGGATCCACGACTTTTCCTGAGCCGACCACGGTAAAATTTCTGGAACGTGTATGCCACGGAAAGTAGAGAATTGTTCAATGGTTTTGCTATTTTGGTTTCCAAATTTGCAGCCTAGTTGATCGTTCAATTCTCATGCCGTGTTTGAGCTTGGACAGAATCGCAGATTAGGGACGGAGGACTAACCTCTGCGGGTTTTAGGAAACCCTTAAAATTTCGTTTTGCTCTTTGAGTTAGGAAAATTTGGGATCACAAAAGACAGATCAAATTCTAGGTATTACCACTTGAGTTTAAGGTGTTTGCTTTCTAAACTGATTGCTGTCTAGGGATCGTCTCGGTTTAAATTGTTTGACTTTGACCTTAGGGCATCTAAATCAATTCTGTAAGGATCTCATTCGAGTAGGAATTTCTTTACGACGACTGACCGGATTAACTTTAGACGCCCCTCTAGACCCCCGGCTTGTTTAAAGATGAGCTGGAGGAGCAAGCCCCCAGCTGGGCAAAATTTCGCCGACATTGACCTGGGATGATGGTGCATCGTTCTGTGGTGATACACAAGTTTTGGACCTCAAATAACTACTAGGTGAAAACAACTAAGTTTACCGGTGTTCACCACTTCACTACGCAATGGTCTTCTCTCGAGACCCTTGTCTAAAAGAGATAGAACTAAACCTTGCCCCTGCGTCATCACTAGACACCGCCTCTGCGGGAGAAACACCTTGTGTCCCCGCCGTGAACAAAATTTTAGGACTTTCTAAAAATAAAGAAACTTACCTCCTCGTCCGGGCCATTTCGGCCCCAAACCGGGCGAGTGCAAAACCCCTTTTTCTTCTTGGAGCGAGCTGATCGCTGAGTTTAGCTTTTCTGTGATTTTAGCTCGGTTTGCCCGTTAGGCTATGTACTATGTATGCCCAGTTTCACTTTTTCTACAGTTTCAGTGTCAGCCAGTTATATTTTCCCGCTTCGTGAGTTGATCCTGCACGGAGATTTTAAGTCCGCTGCAGAATCTTTAGTCTTAACCATTCAGCCATAGGAACACATCAACATCGACCATTAAGTCGATGATAACTCAACTGCACTATAATGCAGTTGAGACACTGCAACAGTGCAGTGTAATAGGAAAGATAGGCGTTAGAGAGAGGCAGCCAAACAACAACAAAAAAGGAAACCAAAAGACGCGAACGCGTCCCGGGCCGATCGCCCATGGCCCGATTCGTACAAACGACCCCAATAGGTAGGAATTGAGGCTGTTTTAGCCTTCGGCTAAACGTATTCCGTCTAAAGGACTCGCCTCCCCATCTAAAACCCGACACCAAGTTCGAATAGAAATCAATCGGCTGGATGACCGTTTCGTAAGTTGCCCATAAGAACGCGTCATGCCATGCAACACCCCGACCGCATCCCGTCGGCCTAAATCCTAGGGACTATTCCATTTCCCCCTTCTTTTAGCTTGTTTAACTTGTCGTTCGGTCAGTCGTACTATTAGGTAGGTAAGGATGTCAAACGCTATAGAGTGACTTCAGGCATAGGCACAAATGTGAGTATATCTGGAGGATAAATTTCCAGGCACCCCTTGTCACTCGTTAGAGTCGGCGTCGCCTTACGTAGCGCTCCAACGATGTTGTCGAGCTCGCGTACTCAGTTCTGATCACCGTTTTTCCTCCGCCTGCTTGAGTATTCGACGCCCAGAGCGACCTGCCTTAAGGAACAACTTCCAAAGCACTCTAGGGCCCCTGCTTAGGGCACCGCATAGCTGATTAGTTAACTAACATTGAGTCGAAGCAGGGATAACCGCCCCTAGTTCGCAACTTGGCGAATAACTACACGCTCCTCCCCTGTTCTCTTTTAACGTCCCGTGCCACTACATTGTGTTGAACCGTAGCGACCACAGCAAGATACTACTAAGCTTCCCCGATCCGTTTTACTCGTCCCGCCCCGTTATTGTTTAGGAACACTCGTCCCTTCGATAAGCTTTGATCTTTGTAGAATTTCTTGAGGAAGCAGGCCACGCCATTGATAATCCGACATTAAACACTCAGGGCTCGTCGGAACCCTGTGGGGGCCACATAAGTCAATGCTCTACCACGGAGCATACCGCGATCTTAACTAGGTAACTCAACTTGAGCTCTAAATTTCTAGGGACTCTTTCACAATTGATTTCAACCCTTATCACACTAAAATAGAGCTAAACAACTTCCGATGAGTCTAAGATAGGGAATAGCGGCTAGGCTCCATGACCTGCGAGCAAGTGTCGGTGCTAGCCTCCCTGGGGGACCTCAGAAATCTTACCCGATACTAGACACGTGCGCAACCTTTCGGGCGGGGTCCGAACACACCCCGTGAAGCCTGCGGCCAGCGAAGCTGCGTAGCTTCTTGGGTCTGACCAAGAGTAGGATTAAAATTTTAGTAGTCATGGTCCACCCTTGAGGTTACGATAGCCGGGGTCGTAGGGGCATGGTGTTAGGAAGTTGCGCCATGCAGCTGCGTCACCGGTTATTACATAAATATGTATTAAAGGACGGTCAGGTTCTGAACTTATAGTTTCGATTTATGACTTATATCTTTCATGAAGCCTCTATGAGATTCAAATCTTGAAATTTTTGGTACCAGAATTTCGCTAGTAGCCATTATATTAATATGATCATGTTTCGTGACGAATGGTTAATAAATAGGTATTCTGAGCAAAAGCCTTCACTGTAGCCTACACTGCGCCGTTTCAGTTCGCTTTACTTCTATCTCTGTAACCGTGGTCACAGTCCAACTCAATCGTATAAGGAGTACCAAAAATATCTGGGGGAATTTATCCCGATTAGCTGCAGACAAAATGGTGCTACCCCGATTATTTGACATCTTACAGTTGAATTTATCGTACTTTGTATATGCCTTTACGACACGCATATCGTTTTTGTTGCATTTTCATTCGTTTGGTAAAATAGTAAAAACATAAGGTGAGTGGCCCTGTAATATTTGAACACAGTGAGCGAAGACAACGGAGTTTCCACTGCAGGCGCTAGGAGTAAATTCTGAAAATTTCTTTTTCTGTCGCTGTCATCGATAATTCATGTGCCTCTGTTTTCTAAGAAGGTTGTCAGAACAAACAACGCATCCACAGCTTGTGATTTCTGTTGGTGGGAGAATCTTCCCTCCATGTTCCCGGGTCTGTGCCCCCTGTTCCGGGAACACGCCAGCCGGTAAGAATCTAATGTCAGACTTCTTTCATCTACAAATCCCTTGTGTTGTTCATCCCATCAAGATGACCATTTTACATGCTACAAATCAAACTTGTTTAAATAAGTCTAAAACATAGAGGGGTAGAGGTTGATTATCTCCCTGAGCCTCAGGCACCCCTTTCCTCGGGCGACACTTAAACATCTTGACATCTTTTTGGGGGTAGACAGTGCCATTGGGGGTGCGAAAATACCCACATTCGAGAATCAGAAAGTCGCCTCAAGCGCGTGGTGAGGGGTGGTGGAGGTGTAGACCACCTGCTACGGAGAGGGGTCGCACTTCTAGCCGAGGGAGGTCCGACAGCTCAGGTAGGTAAATACCCACTACCACCAATGGGCATGTATAGATATAAAATAGCTTAGTTTAAGCACTCTCTCCATTTAAATGTTCCACAGTCGCAGACAAGGACAGGAAAGCGTGAATTTGCTTACTAAAAAGCCTCTGGCTTGTTAATAACAAAAGATCGGCTCAACTCCTAGTGACAAATGGACAGTCCAGCTGAACTATCGTTGACAAAAGCATAACCTAGCTAGGCTGTTCTAAATTTTGATTGTCAAGGTGGACTATCTGCGTGATATTGAGCTGGATCGTTTTGGCGTGTGACATAATTCGGCCCATGTGCACGCATCTTATCGCAGGTGATGCATAAAATTTAGTATTTAGAAAAGAATTGGCTTCAGAAAAAGATGAATGGAATGTCGTAATAAACAACTTTTATGAGCTATCGTAATGCTGAGAAAGTTCCGTTATTTGCTACTGCAAGCTGTGACTTTTCCGTGTCTCTATACTAAATGCCTTAGCATCGTCAGAGAGCCTTCATAATATAAGGAAGCATTTACAAGTAACGCGTATTGGTGTTCTCTTAATAAACAACTAATGATTACTAAATATATTTCTTATATACATCAAATAAGCTATGATGGTGTCCGCTATGATGGTGTCCGTCATTCCGCGAAATTAAAGTAGCTATATGGTGTCGCCGACAACGTAATGCTAAGATGCAGTAGCTATATGGTGTATCGGATACCCTCATAAATATTTATACAGTAAGGGTGTGGCCTTCACTGTCTTTACGGTATAGTCGCAACCATAGTGGGTAAAAAGTTCCAAACGAAGGAAACATTATAACGTGAACGGAGCATAAAGGATAGATTGGCCAAGGTAGGCATAAAAGTTATTAAAATATACTATCATAATTTGTGCTCACGTAATCGGAAGGGGCTCCGAAATTCCCACAAGAATCTAAAGCCTCCCAGCGTCCCCAAACCCAAGCGAATTTCAGATATTTCGAATTTCCAAATTCCAGCGAAAATTTATAAAGCACTCATATCCCTATTTAATTCAACATATTCTCATTGGAATTGAAACAATGTATGATGTCTACTAGGGACTTACGATTATCCTTAAAGGCTTCTGATTAGTCTAAGCCCTAGCATAATATAAAAAAGGATTGGTTTAATGTAGTAATATGTCATAGGTGTCGAAGCTTCGTCAGCATAAGGGGGGCGGCGGTAAGATGGTCTCAACGGGGAGGGAGGTCTTCGAGGTAGTGCATCATTCACAGAGAAGTGCGAGCACGAATTGCACAATGTAAGCTATTACAGCGACCTTGTAAAAAAACAATATTGTCATCGCTTTGTGTTATTGCAAACATAGTGCAGTCAATAGCACAAGCTAAAATATTGCTGCGACAATAACATTGGCTTTTATTGCACCCTCAATAGCAGAAGCAAAAATATTGCCCCTACAATAATATTGGCTTGTGTTGCACAACCGCACAAATGGCTAGTCAAAAGCAGATAGTTAGTATTGTAGCAGCAATATATTCTGTATGGTAAACATAATTACAAATATTGTCGTCGGTAGTGTCGCCGCTTTTATCACATTAACTAAACACGAAAACTTTCCACTATTCCTTTAACTCCGCGAACCTGTTAAATTTAACTGTACATAATTGTTTTAAAAATTTTAAAAAGTTTTAAGTTTTAAAAAAATTTATTAAAAACATGGGGGTCTGAGACACCTGTTGTCAACAGTGTGTCTGACACTGTGAGGGGTACATAGGTTCCAAACGTTGGGGACATTATAACGTGAACGCCGCATTAGTCACAGACAAATTCAAAATAAACGTAAATGCTGCCGCTCACATTCACAATTCCTTGTCGCTTCACTGACTAGTAGAGTTTACATATTTATATTAACTTGTAACAAACTATAGTTTTGGTGAAAGCACGCATAACACAATTAGGACTTGCTCAAATATTGTCGTGCACGAGATTATAAATTAATGAAATGGAGGTGCATAGTGACTACGCATATAGAAATGCGATGCTGTACTACGGTGTATTAAAACGAGATTTCGCTGATATGTGTCATTGCCGCAAAAAAAGTAAAGCGCGCGGGAAACCGCGAAAATTGGAGGCTTGTTCACCGCCACTAGTGAACATCGTTCAGAAACAGGCACAGTTTAGTCATTTTAATAACAGTGATCGCATTCTAAATGGATCCACGAAATACTCATTAAAGGATATAACCAACATTGTATTTCGATAGAGGGTGCTAAAAAATCCATTAAATTTTTAGAGCATGGCTCAATAAACGGGCACAATTTATGTCTTGTTGCCATTAACAAGACATAACCACTAAGCCATTTCGTAATATAGGCGACCGCTGAACGTGCAGAATTATGTACGTTACGAGTACTCCCTATGCGCGACCAAAGCCACTACTCGAGGATACCTGCTACCCGTAGGCTCAAAATTTGAGCGGGTCACCGGCCGGTGGTTATCCGCGCACAGCTATGTATTTCCGCTTGAAATGATTTCGCTATAACAGTCAATACATCACGTCGGCATGTACATTTTAAAAAAGCTCACATATAATAAAATATACATTTTTGTCAGTTTTTTTTGTAAAACAAAACATTTAGATCATAATATAAAATAACACATATAAAATATATAAGTTTAGAAAAATTCATTTTTAGTATAAAGCAGGTGAATCAGCCAAACCGTTTCTTAATTAATTTGGTTAGCGAGATCTTTACATCACCTCAAGGCCGGGCCACAAATGGATAAACTGTATTTATAGGTGAAAGTGCTGGAAAATTTAATTTGTTCGTGTATAACGCGGCAACAAGCGTCTAGAATTTCATAAAAATTTTATATCAGTTGTATCAAAAAAGTCAGATTTCACCCAGTGGTTGCAAACACCCTATAGCAGTTTTTCTAAAAGTGACATAGTTTCTGCAGCAATTTTGCTATTAGTCGCCCAGTTGTTGTAGTAGCTTTTTTAGTTAGCAGTTTGAAATTGGCGCCCCTCTCCAGTTTGATATTTTTGCCTCCCTCAAGCTAGATGTTGGAGACCCTTCAGTTGTTAAAGGGCAGTAATATCAAACAGGATGGGGCACCAATATAAAATTGGAGGGAACGCCAATATTAAACTGGAAAGGGACACCAATATCGGACTGGAGGGGGGTACCAATATCAAACTAGAGGAGGCCACAAATGTCAAACTGGAGAGGCACCAATACCAAACTGGAGGGTACCAATAACAAGCTAGAGAGGGGCGCCAATATCAAACTAAAAAAGGCACCACTAATCAAATTGGAGTGGTGCACCGCTATCAAACTGGAGGGGGCACCAATATCAAACTGGAGGGGCACCAATATCAAACTGGAGGGGGCACCAATATCAAACTCAGCGAGCATTATATTGTTGCTACAATATCTAGCTGCTTTTGATGCAACATTAACTCGACCGTTCTGTGGTTATGCAACACAAGCCAATATTATTGTAGTGGCAATATTTTTGATTCAGCTATTGAGGGTGCAATCAAAGCTAATGTTGTTGTAACAGCAATATTTTAGATTCCGTTATGCTTGCAATAAGCCATGACAATATTGTTTTCTTTACAACATGGTCGCTGCAATAGCTTATGGTGTGCAATTCGTACGCGCACTTCGCTGTGAATATTAGGCATAGGGGAAGCCGGAGTGTTAAAAGTTTAGAAATTTATCGGAACTCAAAATTTTCACAACTTTGCTTAAATTTTCTTAAGCTTTACATAGCTTGCCACAAATTTCTCCTTACTTTCTCCAATTTTACTTTTATAATTTTCAATGCATTTTTGTAAAAATTATTACAATTTCGGCGCGGCGGGGAAAGTGAAGGGGCGGTATGGAGCCTTCAACGGCGAAGATGCTACTCATAGAGGTGACCATTACACCCACTATAGACACCTATGACTTATACCGCAACGCTTAGGCTTGTATAGTTTAAGGATCAGCCTTAGTATGTACTTAGACATCGTTTGGCTTAATCTACAGTTTAGGCTTGCTGTGAGACTTAGGCTGTACTCTAAAGCTTGTACTTATTCTAAGGACCACGATTTTTCCAAGCATTACTTAATCTAACTTTTCTGGATAGTCTAAACTTAGGCTTAACTTAAGGTTTAGGCTAAAGTTTACTCACACTCACGGTTTCCCGCTTCCCTCAATAGCCACTTCTCCTGAATTCCCATCTTCGTTGTCTCAACCATATTCTCAGTTTTCCATTTACCCCGAATTTCCACTTTACCAAATACTCGATTACCGCAGATTTCCATTTTCCCGCCTCCCCGATTCCACATTTATTCCTATTTTCCGAATTCTCACATTTCTAAATCCTTACTTTACCATTATCTCCAAATTCCCATTTCCCGCACCGCTATCTCAAATTTCCGGGCTCCCAATTTAAATTACTGAATTGAAAACCTTTTGATTCTAGCGAAAATTTTGGCAGCCACCCAGCCTGCATTTGAGCTCGCACGGAGTACGTTACCAAAAGCACATCAAGTAGAAATTTTTAAGACTCACAGCCTGCGTGACAATATTACTGATGTAATGTGCATAACAGCATTACCTATTTGGAAGCTGTATTTCGTATGGCATCCTAAACACCACCGAATATTTACGAAGCTTCTAAGAAAGCTGGAACTAATTTCAAAAACGTTTTAACGCCTAATATTGCAATATATACGATGCTTTTTATACGTACGAAACTTGCAAGTTTACGATGCGATCATAGTCACAGTATTTACATGTGATTCAATTTTCCCTTCATTGGTGTTGTAGCCATCATAGACAACGTTAAGTTGATCGTGTATCATGTAATTTCCCTAGCTGAGTTTCGATTCTACATTACCAAGTTCAAATTTCCGTGAGATATGTGTTTTAACCACTCGATTATCCTGTTGGTTGTCGACTTCAAAACAGTCACGAATATAATCGCCGTGACGATCAACAGGAAACCCGGTCATAAGGGCACGACGGGTCGGGAATAGTGAGTCGATCGATTTTGGGGTTCGTCGGGATTGGTTGATCGAGGAAAGTTCTTCGTGAACCATGGTCAATCGGATATTTCAAACCCGCGGTCCTCTGATATCATCTTGAGGATACCTCAATATTTCGGGCACGTGTCGATCGCCTGGTGCATCGCTTTGCGGCGATGGCTGATCCACTGAACCACAAATCAAGAAGGTAAGTTACCTTTACTGCGTGGTCTCCATCTGTGTCATCATAATAATGTATGTGCTGTGATATGGCGTTCATAGACTATTGACACAGGATGGCAGTCACTTCGACAAGGTGAAATTAGGGCTAGGGGTCATTCTGGGTTTAGGCACTAGCTGTAACTTCGGTGTTACAAAAAGATTTACGAACCATGAATTCTATAACCATACAAAACTTCAAAGGCCAAAATTCCCACTTTCTCCATATTTTCAATACCCTTCTGTCTCCACATTCCCGGTTTCTCAAATACCAGGTTTTCTAAATTCGCACTTTCCAACTATATAAAAGGATCCATGAGTGCTAGGAACATAGAAAGTAGGGAAAATAATGGCAAGTTGGGAAGATTGTAAGTTTTAAAGACGGCTATTTGGAAAGATTGTAAGTTGGAAAGTTGTGAATAAGGGAAGTTGATAAAATGATATGTTGAAAATATGACAAGACGGAAAGTTGGGAGAATAGAAGATGGCAAGCCGGGAACTTGGGAAGATGGTGAGTTGGAAACATACAAGATGGACAGTTAACAAGACAGGAAGTTGCGAAAGCGGGTAGTTGGGAAGACGGGAACTTGAGAAGACGAAAGTTGGAATGATGGGAAATTGGGAGGATGGGAATTTGCAACTGGAGAAGATGGGAAGTTGTGAAGATGAGAAGTTAGAAAAATGGAAAGTTGGGAAGATGGGAAATTGAAAAGATGGGAAGTTGAGAAAATGTGAAGACGGGAAGTTGAAAAGATGGGAAGATGGGCAGATGAGAAGTTGGAAAGACGGTAACTTGAGAAGTTGACAAGATGGAAAGTTGGGAAGATGAGAACTTGAAAAATTGAGAAGACGGGAAAACATAAACTTGGACTGAAGAAAACTTTGGAAGTTGAGAATATGGGAAGCAGAGAAGTTGGGAAATTGAGAAGATGGGAACCTGATAAGTTGAGAAGATGTAACTGTACATAATTACGCAAAAATTCTTAACAGGTAAAAGTTAAAGATGTTAAACCTTACAGTTACTGGTAAGTTAAAACACCAGGTCAAAATTGCTCAATCATGCGCACAGTTTGGTGACTATTGAACAGTCAACTCATTTTGTTACACGCCACATTATTAAATGTGGGCAAAAATGAACTACATAAAATAAAAGGCACAGGAAATCATCAAGTAAATCCCATTCCTTCGGAGACATATCATCGTGCAAACATGTGTAAAACTAAATTTTTTCCCTGGGACATACAATTTGTGTTCTAGCCTGCCAGTATATATGTATACTTTCCTGGCCAGAAGAGAATTTTGCTAGTGCCACTAAACCTTTACGTTGTGGATTGGAAACCACTTTCACTTAAACTGTCACACCATGCAAACTTTCAGTATTTCTGGGTTAGAAATGAAATCCACACTGAGCATTTCCAACGGAAAAAGCGTAGGCACATATCGTAGCGTATGGGCAAGCAAATATATATGCGAGATATAAAATTCGCAAGGGTGGTATTCGGGGCGCAATGACACAGAGGTCATTCTGTAAGGTCCTGGAAGCCTTCGACGTTTCACACCTTACGCTCAAAAATTCCGATAATTTTACTAATTGAAAAAATAGGAAACTTCTGTAAATCCCCTAGTCCCGCCCATCAGCCAAATTTTACTCGTCCATCGAAAATAAACAAAGCTACTAAAATGAAGTAGAACCGTGACGTTCGTAATATTAAACCCACAGAATAAGAATAAAAATTGTGTTCAATTACATTTATGACACAAGCATACGAACTATAGAACCACGTGCACTAACGACCACTTAGCAATTACACGCTGACGCCTATTTGCTCAAGTGACTAGAAAACGTTATTAATTTACTGCACATTGACAATCAATATGCAAATATATAGAATTGCAAAACTTTATCTTAGCATAAAACCTAATCGTTAAAATCTTTGATATTAACATTGCAGTAACTGTCGCAGAAAAACCACAGGCAGTACCTAAAACCACTTACGAGAAACACATTCCTTATGATTCAAATTAGTCCTGTCATTTACCAAAATTTCACATCGAATCACAATGAACAGATCTAAAAATGAGCTGGTTTCATGGTTGAAAATGTCACGATTATATACAGCATGGCAAATGAACGATTATTGTTGGAAAGTCGACACGATGTAGAAACCAAAATCCACCTGTCAAGGAACCGCAATGATCATTACAAATCGCAGTTAGAATCACAAAAATATAAATACAACCCGAATAATTCCATGTTTTTATAATTAATAGGATATTGACTCACAATGCGCCCAGGAATACGGTTTATGTGCAGGTGGAAGTATTTGTCATTTGTGTAAATATCGCTTTAGGAATGGTTAAATTTCAGTGTTTGTAGTAATTTTGGTGCCTGGCAAGCAGTACATTACTTTACAAATTCACAAAAGAGTGCATGTTTATGACCACATAAACAGATTCTGTACAAGTTTTTCTAAAAATGACAATGTGTCTGTTGCAGTTTAAAGTGACACAGTTCCTGTAGTATCTTTTCTGAAAACGACAGTTCCTGTCGTCGCTTTTAAAAAATGTGCCATAATATGCAGTGAAAGACACACGCCTCTGCGAACGCTGCATTCTAAATACCAAAATTTTTTGACCTTGTACGTACGTAGTATTAAAATATGTAATTTCTGCTCCAAGTTTTGCCAATATCACTAATAGTTTCATTTCACCATCCCATGACGTCAAAGATATTTATAAATCACAACTTTCCAAATTTAAGAATTTTGATCTTCGAACAATTTTGAGGTCCACCTGGTTAAACTTCCCGTGCTAAGTTTTTACTATAACGAAAAACCACTCTTAATACCATAATAGCCAATGTGATTTTTCTAAAATTCAACTCCGAAATTTCACAAATGACGTTATTGAGGCAATTGATAAACTATGAAAGGCGCAATTAAAAATTACATTATGGCAGTTTTTTAATTCCGAATCACCAAACACCAGGGAGGTTCCCAAGATTGCGTGGACAGGGCATTGTACACTCTAGAAAATATTTAGCGAACAATCCGTTACTCGGAAAGACCAGTATTGAGCACGAACAATTCGTTACTATGGTACAATGAACAATATTCAAATATATATTACACATACCTAGGGAACCGTTGGCTACAATAAAACGGTTGTTAGGTTAACCAGTTAGTTACGGTGTATTGCTATTAAGTTTTTCAAACAAGATTACACCTGAGGTAATATTCGATTAACAATTAAATATTTGGTTTGTACTGGACACCACCTTAAAAGTGGGGTAGGAAATGTCGGGATTCACACCATATCGTGCAGAAAATGAGAAGCAAACACACTGCGAAACCAAATCGACACAGATCTAAACATGTTCACCACATTTACATGTTGATGACACTAGTGTCATACTCTTTCTTTCGCTTTACGTCACACCTATGTATTAGCAGGGGCTCTGCACGCAATTCCAGAACACTACACACAGACTTTGTCGAGCGACCATGTTGATCTACAGTCTTTACTGCTGGTATCAAAACTCTTTCAGCAAATTTCCGTAGGTAGCGCCTGACAGATTTTGTTTTCTAACAAAAATTACGGTGTTGGGCAAGTGATGGGCTCCCGCAGAGGAAGTCGGCAATAAGGATAAAAGTAACTTTTAAGGGCGGAAGCGAAATGCACTTATGCCGTTCTCGAAGCACTCTAAAGCGTTCGTTTTTAATACGTCCGTCCCCTAAAGATACATGGCCGACCATAGAATCGCAGATGGTCGAATAGGGTCCAGTTATTCCTAAAGCTCGCCAACAACGTAGTTGACCCCGTTAGAAAATAAGCCGAGTAAAACTAAACGTTGCTGCCAAATCTACTAAGATTTCGCACATATAAATGTTAATATGTTAACAGCAGTGTGACTTAACTTATTTTCTCACAATATCACGGCGTTATCTCAATTGGTGCTATGCAATACAACAGATCCAAATCACCTTCAATTTTACTACTGTATTAGCCCAACTTTTCCCAGTGCAAGTAAGCTAAGGCAGTATAATCATTTTATATCCCTAGTGTAGTTATGAAGACAGTTCCTAATACAAAAATACATAAAAAGTCCCAACTCTAGAACGAAAACATAATTTTCTAGACAATGCTCTTTTAATCAAAGTGTAAATTATATAAGTCATAATTTTTGACAAAAACTATTATTACAAGCTTATTACCATACGTAAGTAAACTGCAGATGAAACACTTGAATATCGACTACCGCAATATCACTAAAATAGCGACCAGCAGAGCTAAAGACGTTATAGGTGCCTCAGTGTGGCCCACACTGATGGTCCTTAAAACCGAATGATTAGGCTACAGCAAAATTTACCGTAAATATAAACATTTCAGCAGAAAACCAAGGTAAATGAAGATTACTATGTAATATTAGAAACCATGGTTGAGCCTATCTTATAAGTCGTTAAGCAGAAACAAATTTTCTAGATGAAACTGGGTGATCAAAGCAACATATTTAATATAAACAGTCCGCCATTTTGAATGCTGCATGAATACGCTAAACAGCGGGAGATCTAATTTCTTCACATTCTCAGTGATACAACAGACAGCAACTATCCCATTGCACAAAATCATACCGATACTAAACTAAAGTTTTTATTGAAATAAAAGCAATCTGAAGTTTTGCTTCCACTGAAATAACCCATCATTTAGCAGGATGATGATGAAACCGATTTCACTTTCTTCTTCGCTGTTCCGATATGGCATTGGTTAACCTAAAATTAAAATGTTGATAGAATAGAATCATAAGTTTTTCTCAATTTACATGATGAAACTGCGGAATAATAATTTATGGTTCATAAAAGGAAGGATGACATTACGAGTGTAATATAGAGTTTTCCGGACTCAAGCCAATGACACTATATGCAGCAAGAAACCGTAAGCAAATAATATTTTCAACCGGTTTCTTAACATACAGTGGGCTTATCCGAAAAGGAGATAGTATGGCCTTGAGTATTAGATTTTTGAGCCACATTCCCCATCCCCCACCCCCGCAAAACACCCCAGCGAGTATAACACATTACCATATTTCTAAAATTTAATTTCTGAAGTTTATAATTCGATTGAATGAGATAAAAAGTCGCGTGATGTTGCTTGTAACCTCAATAGGGACTGTATTACAGCGATTCTGAGACTATTTATAACCAATTTTAATGGTTTTCATAAAAAGCTCTGCATTTCGATGCCCCCGTTCCCATATAGGTGCCACGTTATTCTGCGTTGCAAAAGGCTCCGCTCATTATTTTAGAATTAAAGAACGGTTCATACCGTCCTCTGGTTACGAACAAGGGGGGTCCGATTGATGTCATAAAATTAGATTTTCGACTAATGGAGAAGCCAAGAATACTACTGTCAAAGATATCTCAACTCATTAAATGAACACAAAAAGTGTCGTAAGCATCATTTTTGCCAAATTTGTTGAAATAGACGAGCATCTCCAAAATAGTGCATGATAACCCGCAAAAGTGCGGAAATAGTCTATTCATTTAGCGATAAGTATAACCTACAGTACTACTACATGCCGTTTATTTCAAGCAACAGATTATACGATTTCGGCTTAAATTCGCAGCTTGCTGAATAAGCTGAATCGTGATGACAAGTAGCCAACCAGTGATGTTTGGTAGAATTCGGGTTAAAATGCAAAATCCCACTATATAAACGGTATCTCTGACCGTTGGCTATATAAAAATTGGACTTCTGTAAACAAAATCAGGGCAAACAAAAATTCGTTGAAATTACGAAATTTTTATTCATTTGATGTAGCTACATACGTCGACTACACAACATTCTGAAACACCGGGCGTTATGATGCTGAGTACAAAAAAATCTGGGTACACTTGTTGATCTGCATACAGTACTTTTGCGGAATACAATACAATTATTATTAAAATGTATTCATCGTCCTGCGTTAGCAAAAATTCACTGAGTTTTTGAAGTCTCATTAGCAGTCATAACCATATCTGGGCTATATGCTGATATTCCGACCTCGTTGGGTTGTTTACTGGAACCGCAATACAATATTACTGGACTCAAAAGCCATCACTTAAACCATCTTGCAAGAGTGAACTGTCTTTTAACATAAAATATTGAAAAATAACATTACGCATAATGCAGTTATCATGAGCATATAGAGACAATAATTGTATATTGAAATTCCGATATATTATGGCGAGTTGTAGTTGCCCAAATGTTTGTACACCACCAACAGTGTACTCGAATCAGACAGAGCAAATTCATTGAACCCCCGAAGCCTGTTATCTCGATGTAAATATGTGCAGTAGAAAGACATAATGCCCATTTCAAATTTACTAGTAACTCTATCGAGATTGCAGAACGTAGTGAAGCATAGATACACCTACGCCTTTTGCGTGCACATCCAATCAGCTCTCGATAGCATACGTCGATATGCTATATGTGGATATCGCACAATACCACACAAGTTGGAACAAAATTAACACCGGCAATAAGTTTCCAATGCCTCAAAACCCGGACGCGCAAGCTATCAGCCTCTCAGGACGTAACAGCCGGGGTTATTTTAGAGGGGGAAGGGGGGGCGACCCCAAGGATCGGCTTCCCCCCCCTCCCGGCGAGCTCCCCCCTAGACACCACCCCTATTTTTTCGAGAAAACGACCCCTTAAAATTTACGTTTTTTCAAGAAATTGACCCCTTAAGGGGTCACTAAAAAATTTATACTCATATACACGCATATCGTAGGCTAAACGATCAATTATTTGGTCACCAAATCTAAACTATGAATTTTTTACTATATATTATGGCCAAAAACTGAAAAAAACCAGCGCCACAGGCGTATGTTGGGACACCTGAAAGAAAAATGTATTAATTTTTATAAAATTACTGACCCCTTAAGGGGTCATGACCCCTAGTTTCCGAAATGACCTCTTGCTACTGACCCCTTAGGGGTCAGTAAATTTTTCCGTTTATTGACCCCTATCTGGGAGGGCCTAAAATAACCCCGGAACAGTACAGTAGAAGTAGGATATTTGGGCGGGTGAATCATGGCGGTGCCATACCCGCGTACATATAGAACCATGGATCGCAGAGCGAAATCAATACCAGCAACGAGTTTACCATGCCCGAAACCCCCAGGAAAACTTTTCAGCCCCCAGGATGTCAGAATAAATTTTCAAATTTTGGGTTCAGGAACCACGGTGGTGCCATACGTCAAACCCCCTGAACCGGAGCCTTAATCGAAAAACAAAAAAGAGGCATCGGCATTTGTCATTTTACTATGAAATAAAATCAACCAGAGAAAAAATTAGAAAGTTAAGATAAAAATAACCTTGCTTCCGTGAAGGGTACTAAACTGGGGTGAAATGTGGCCAAAAAACCCACATTTTGAACCCTGGCCTCGGAACCAGACCCCAAATCAAAAACGCTGTAAATCGACTATGCCGGTTCGAATGAGCCCAAGATCATGAAAATCGGTTGAGTCGTTCCCGAGTTAAGGCCGATCACACACGCACACAGACGGAATTTAAAAGATTTCAGACCTGCAACATACAATCTGCACTACGTTCTGACAAATAAAAAGGTTTATTTTATTAACTGTTGAAACTAAGCTATAAACACCCGATACAAACTAACGTCTGTGGCAAAGCGAAGAGCACACAACGACTGGTCAAACGATGTATCAGCCGGTGTAATGTTGACAAACATCAACATTTTGCTGCTCCCTCCAAGGCAGTTTTGCAAATAATGCGTGAGCTTACTGTTGCGAAACGGAATATGGGTTTGCTAAAACAAAAAAGACAACGCTAATTAAATTGATAAAGTACACCATGACTAGTTTAGTAGCTTGAAATGCTCGATGAAAGTTAGGATAGATCACAAAGATTTCAAAGAGTAACCAAGATTCCAGTTCCGGCGACAATCGTGTTCTGGTTGCGCGTCCGGCAAAAGACAAACCCCTAATTCCAGTTTAAAAAATTTGTTTCAAATTTTATACATTTTGCTCCAGTTTCGGTCCAAACATAAGTTATATGTTGGCTTTCCCACTGAGGTTTTTATGCTGCCCCCAAGTATCTTTGGTTTCCCAAAGTTCAGAACCACTCTGCACTACTAAATAATACGCAGATTTATTTCAGCGAGGTAGAAACACGGCAGAGTTTCCTTATGTGAAGAACCCCTAAAATTTAACCTTGCGGTGCTAAATGTCACTAAAATTGCCATCAGTCGATACTATTTCACTATACACTCTGCATTATCATTGTATATTTACTGTGAATCAGCTGTTTATGCCATTCTCGCTTTCAGCACCCTTCCCCAGTACAGCTAGGTTCCCTCAGATCGACCTGGGGGAACCGAACATCTCGGCCTCTAGATGCCCCCAGTTCGGGTTTGTCCCGGCTACTTTGGATAGGGTTTGGGAAAACCAGATATATATAATGTCAAGGTCAATTACAATCAAACAAAATTACCTCTGCAAATATCTCTGTAAAACGTAAATACGACAAATAAATTCAATAGGAATTTTAGATTTTGACCCTATAAGAGTCGTTCATCTTCACCTTATGTAAACAAAACCAGGTGGATGCTTCTAGTAGCTGTTATATCGATTAAGACATCTGAGGTGTATGTACAAATAGAACCAATCTAACTTGATATTATTTATAGACTGTGGATTGTTTCGAAGTGCTTAGGTTGAAACTATTAAAACTCTTAGTATTTTACAATACTATAAGCTTGGCTAACATAAATTGCCTCACGCAGCAACAGGTGCGTTTAGAAATTTTGTAATCGGTGTATAATATAGTAAAGTACCATATACACAACGCAGCCAACTCCGCTTTTGGTAACTCAACTATATTAATTCAATCTGTGAGAAGCAGTTTCACAAAATGTCTTATTTATAGCATTCTGTTCAGAAAATTATAGCATCCAGTGATTTTTGTTTAGAACCAATCCAATTTACATACATTTTCCTTCCGTAGAGACAGTAACGCCATCTCAAACGAAGAGATCAGTGGTACCGTTCTGCTATGCAATAAACAAATCGTGAAAATACACTTATCTCAGTAGAGGCACTGTGTAAAACGGAGAATGTGGAGGTAATGATCAGGTGTACAGTCACGAACGCAAGCCTAGCCGCAGACTGGCGAGACTGTCTGTAGGCGGCGGACGTAATGTCGTCTGAAGACGGAAGGACGCGACTTAATCTATACGCGGAGGGACACAATTCCGCCTGGAAGCGGACGACCCCAATTTCGTCTGGAAGCAGATAGATATAATTTCGCTTGAACACATATGGAGGCAAATTCGTCTAGACGCTCACGTAAGCAATTTCGCCTCACAGACGCGGACGGATGTAACTTCGTTTAGACTCAGACACAATCGGCCAGACACGTGGCTGGACGCAATTGCATTTTGCAGCATTTCAAGCATTTTAGTCTATTCAGAAAGTTACGAACAAAGAATCTACGGTCGCATCGCCATCACCGATAATCGTAATCTCCGCATGCTAACCTTCTGTGCAATCTTCATTATTACTTGTCCAAGAAACGATAAACTTTTATTGATATGGATCGCTTCAGTCTGTCGATCACCTTCCGATCCGCTTTTCTTAATACACTCGCTGCCAGCTAGATCAATCATGTTAAGAAATCCTGCAACACTAAAAATACTATACACCAGCTTTACTAGACGACGAAAATATGAAATGAGTGTTAATACAACACAATATCAGCTTACTATTTGTTTTCGTTTTTGCTAGAGACAACATTCAAATATAGTGCATAAAGTACACTGCGAGGTTCAAATGGCTAAATTATTTTGCCAGTATATTTTAGTGATAGTTAAAGACGCGTTTTTATTGATATTAAAAATTTGGCGCTGCCATAATTTAATCTCTTCAAAAGCAAAATTCTCATGAACGAATATTCCAATCACATTTTTTCTTTGTTAATCGATATAACCTTTTCATAATAATATAGATGTCAATATTACGTGGAAACTAATTGAAGGAGAGCGACTGAAGCGAGAGGAGGGGAAAAGATCGTGGAAAATTTTTTGTCGGAGTCATGCTTTAGTCATCATTGGATGGATAGATTTCGACAATTTTTGTTCTATAGCAAAAGTGATGATCGATAAAGAAAAAGTCTATATGCTCTTCAGCTGTAGTCTAAGAGCTCTGATCATATCTTCTGGGTCAAAATGGAAATAAACTGGTTTTCAAGCCATACAGAAGCCATACCCCCGTACCTTAAACCCCATGAATCCAGATCCGGAGCCTTAATCGAGAAACAAAAAAGAAGCATCGGCATTTATCATTTTGCAATGAAATAAAACCATCTACAGAAAAAAATTCGAAAGTTAAGATAAAAATAATTTTGCTTCCGTGAAGGGTACTAAAATGTGGTAAAATGGGCAAAAAACCCCACATTTTGACCCCAAACCCCGGAACCAGACCCCAAATCAAAAAAGCTAGGAATGTAGAATGTAAACCGACTATACCGGTTCGAATGAGCCCAAGATCATGAAAATAGGTTAAGTCGATCACACACACAGACGTAATTTACAAGATTTCACCGCGGCAACACACAATCTTCACTACGTTCTGATAGCACTTGCAACAAAATTCTGCATTAGATTGGAAATCATGCATGGTTCACGCGGGGCTCCCATAATATGTAGTGCGGTTTCAAAAAGGGTACATCGGTCATAGATGCATTCAAATCCTAGCTTATAAAGGGGTCCAGAATTTTCGAGTTCCTCCCAGGTAAATTTTTGCTTCCCCAGGTCAACCCCTTAGCACCCACAATTATTTTTAGGTGACATCAAAAATTATCGGCCTAACAAAAAACTGTTATTACAACACTCAATATTACTCCTTACATTGCGACTAATGACAAATTTAGAGTTGCAACTTTTCAAAATTAATACCCGGACCCAAAATTTTTGAAAACGCATACCCGGAGCCTGACCCGCAATTTCTAAAAACCAATACCCGCAACTGGACTACACAGATACATAAATGATAAATATACATACATCTATTATAGTTTTATGCAAATATATACATGTTATATAACAATATAGTTGGTGAAATATACATATGTAACTCGAAATAGCTCGTAGTCCATAATGTTCATTCCACAGATTGTCTTATCGATGTTGGAACTTTGCTGCAGTGTTAACTGGAAACATTTGAATTCAACACGTAACCAAAACGTGCTCTCTATTGTATTGTTTAGATACAAATGTTTGACGTTTAACATGTCATCTACTAGTTCAACATCCTACACTAGTTCTACTTTTCTGATACGGTAGGATAGGACTGGCTTTAAGGTAAGCTCGAAAGGCACCCATAAAATTAATGGTACGAATTTTAGCCCCCGTGTTTTAAAGTGGCTGGTTCATTGTATTGTAATTTAACATCAAGTGTAGAATGTGCACAATGTCATTTGTAGTATCAATGCAAAACGATAAAATAATAATTAGCAAACATCTCAGAAAAGCTGTTATAACATTGCTGATTGAGCAATTTCTTGTCGATTTTTACGTAATGCAATAATTTTTTTGATTTGACAGCAGCAACTTTGACGAAACGTTTTAGATCAACTGGAGGAATGGGAAATATTTGGATTTGGAAGCAAATCAGATGCAAGATTTTGGCACCTTAATTGCCACCGTGGAAATCTGCTTGTTACATAATCGATACTACAAAATTCACTTCCTGAAGATATTTCATTTTTCGTACCCTATTGGGGTTTGCTTAGTATATTATTTCTAATTTTAAGATTCCAGGTTCTAAAGCATTAGTGCACTTAGTAAGTCAATGCGTGCTCATCCAAAATGTTGTTCGGCGTTAACAATTTACGGCAGGTACACTCTCGAGTACGCAGCGAGCGGAATGATTGCAAGCGAGCGATATTTGTAGCCACCGGAACATTTGAATCAATCAGTCCATCGTTTTCAACAACCTCGAAATCCTTTAATATCGTAGATGCATCAAAAATTATAGCATTAGACTGAATATCACGAAAAAATCATGGATGGTTCTGGGTGGGGCACAGTACTATTCCAAAAAGTAGATCCGTTGTAGATACGTTTAAATAAATCACTCCTGCGTTTTCAGCATGCTTGAAAACCCTTACAATAGCAGATGCAACACAGTATTACATAAGCGTTAGATTGGAAACCACAAAATCATGCACGGTTTAAAGGGGTGGTCCTCTCCATTATAGAGGAAAGGTAGGTGGGTGTATCCCCCACTCAGTGATTCCCCATCTCACCCGGCAAAACCTCACGTGTTCGTCCCCACCCCACTCCATAAAATTAACCCATGTTCAATATTGATTCAGAACACTCAAAAAATAAAGTGTGGAAAACACATGTTGGTACCGGGGTGATTTAATAAGACAGTTTGGACTCCTATTAATACCGCCAGTGCCGAAAACGTGTGCACACTGTAGAAAACTGGCCAAAAATGTCAAAAAAAATGTGCGTCAAAAATTGATGTTTTCCCACACCTAATCAAAATTTCTCCGAGAATGGTTTGAATCAATCACTCCATCGTTAAGTCAAGTCATCTTAACCCTGCAGGAGGTTGTTAACAAAACAAGGCCACCTAGATACGTGTAGCAGCCATTTTACGCATTCAGAAGTCTGTGCGGTATGTTAGAATTACCCCGATCCAACTCGATAACAGAGTATAGATTATTTAAATGTACTTAGATGTAAGCTTGGCTGACATAAATAGCGTCAAGCATCAGCCAGGACGCTTGTAATCTTTGTAAGTCAGCCTACATTGAAGTAAAGTAACATGCCTGCAACGCAGCCAGAAACTGCGTTCTTGGCAATGAACTGTACTTATTGAAACTATGCTAGTTGTATAACAGTTTGTCTCATTTATAGCATTCTGATGAGAAAGTTATCATTATCATCTCGCTGATTGTGTGGTTGTCCAACGGTAACCTAAACAATGTCTCTGTCCACTGATAAGAAAATTATGGTATGCCTTCCTTTATTTTCTTACAACCATATATGCCAATAATTTCAAGTTGCCTACAGAATAACATGTAATAAACATATGTGCAGTAAAGGGAGTCGATTCGAGACAGTGAGTTTGGACATGCGAAAGTGTTAGGTCTACGCTCCATGCAAGCATTTTTAGTCACAAGCATAGCCAGTTTGACGCAATTTACGCAAGGATGTATAGTGGAAATCATTTTTTGCTCTGGGGGTCCAAAAACCAACATACTGATCGATAAATAAACATTATTAGCTTCCTCAGTCTTTTCAAAGTTCCAGAGAGGCAATAATGCCAGCGCAATACATTAAAAATTTAATGTAAAAGTTATTTTTAATACATTTTAATTCCACTGTACCTTCATTTCTTCCTTCATCTGTGTTACTATATATAAGTTTCGACGACCAGGTTCCGGTTCCGGAACCAGTTTAAATGGACGGTTCCGGTTATCCCCTGGTCACTGGATATTAAATCAAGTATAAAGCTAGAGGATTTTCAATTAAAATCCGCCATTAAATCGACATCGCAGACAGCAGTCCGGACCCGGACCTTGCAAAAGAAAATAACCGAACGCGGAATTCTTGGAAACGAATACCCGAATCCGGACGCAACTCTCGACAAAATTTTACACATATTGATGTGAGGCCTCCAGAAATACGTATTTTCAGTACTTAAATAACAAACACGCAACAAAAACAGCGATATGCATGTTGCAAATGCATGAAAACTCGAAAAAAATGCAATTATAAATCGCACAATTGACCTGCCGTACGGTATTCCTCCAGGTGACCTAGAGGAAATTCAGGGTGGCAAGCACTTCGACAAGGAAAAATTCAGGGTCATTCAGGGCTACCGTACATCAAATTCAAGGCCATATGTGAGTTAACGAACCACGAATTATTCTAGATCCATTTAGCCGTAAAAACTTCAGAGGCCAAAGATCTGAACCTCGTACCAGACACTAACGCAAGCTTACAAAACCAACTGTAAAGTGTGCCGAACCGCTAGCATGGTTCATGTAACAGACTTGGAAACAGAATCCAATAACTGCAACGACGCTTCGTGTTGCCAAATTGGACCCGGAATCCAACTGCAATGGTGCTTCAGGTTACAGGTGTGGAGACGAAATAAAAATGTCCAAATGGTTGCATGTGCAGTTTAAATACTGTTTACCAGAATAGTTGCACGTGCAATCAGTTTAAATACGGTTACGAGCCGGACAGACCCAGTCACAGCATTCGATGTAAAACAGATTCTATACGAACATTTGTCACACACGAGGCATATCAAAATTTATCTTTAGTTTTTAAAATTTAATCAATTTTTCAGTGACATGCTGAATTTTCAGGAGTTATTAGGATAAATTTTGCGATTCAGAGATTTTCACGACCATTTGAGCTGTTCAGAGTTCTTCACGACTACCGCCACCCTGGAAATTCCCACGGGTATGTTTAGTCCTCCAGCTTGGAGCTCGGGTCCTCTCAGAAATCCTTCGATAAAACTTTGGTCCTGTAAAGAGGCCAGAAATCAGCAAATCACTGTTGTAGCAGCCTTGAAATTCTTTATTGTGACCATGCATATTAGCGATTATCTTTAAAATGTGATAAAGTGTTAAATGATTTATATCAGGTTCATGTATTTTGTGCAGCCATCTATTTATCAACAAGTCTTATACAACGTACTGTTCAATAAAGTTGTACATCACGCCCAGACGAAGACACAGGACACGCAACATTTTTGAATAACGCCTTTAGGAAATAGCTCAAAATCTACTTTAAATCGTTCAAAAAATCTCTCTTCAAAGGGGTTTTACCATACGCAATGGGTGGGTCTCATAAATGAAACCCATGTATGATCACGGATAAGACTATATGCTACCATGTGCAAAAGACCCTATGGGAATATCTTCATTCATTCCTGATATATTTAGAAAAAATTGCCTGGACGGACGCGGTGAAATATACCAGTGTTGCTCGCTGCGAAGCTAATTTACAACTCTTAACAATTATCTACTTAAAGCTTTCGTTAAAATACCTTCACAGCACTCGCCAGTAACAGTATTTTCCCCAACGATCTTTAGACGAAACACGGAATGCGACCGCGAACTTCGCTCGTTGCACTTCGTAGCAGCAACGGCTCTATTGCGACTAGCTGCTTCTAATAATTCTTGCACCTACAATAACAAGCTCAATATATCTAACTCATAACATTCTGTTCTGTTTTAACTATCGTAAAATACAACAGAGAAACTTTGTTAACGTCACATACACTAGGGAAATGTAGAGTGAACATAGTTTAGATAATAGTGCTTGAGGATATTTTTCAGTTTTAGGATAGCAAAAATTCATTGTCCAAATCTTAACCTCTGTTCTATAACTTTGGTCATAAATGAGCAAGATAAAACCAGACTATCCGATCATATAAAGAGACTAATCGCATAAATCTTATACCGTCGCACGATCGCACTGCTACATCCTGGTCTGTCCACAGCCCTCCGAAAAGTAAAGTTGGAATCTTTGGGGGACTCCTTGTTCATTCTCAGGGAAAATTAAAAGTGTGATGAATAAATTTTGCTTAAAAATACTAAATATCTCTATATTTTCATGCATTTTTACTACCGTGAATGTAGTTTCAAACTAAAAATGATATTTTAGCATTATAAATAGTGGTATATAATTATTGTTTAAAAAACAATTTGCAAACAAAAACATAAATTTTCAGACATAAAAAATTTTGGAATGAGTTGAACATGGGGGTTTCGGCCGAGTGGCAGGACGAACAAGGGGGAAAATCTCACGAACATGGGGGAAAATCTCACGAACATGGGGGATTTGGAAAGTGGAGGGGGTCCCCCCACGGTGGACAGGCCAGAAATCTGCGTAAATAAGTCGCTAGTTTGCTGCTAGAATTAAAAATTAGTCTCTGATGCACATAACTTGTACCCCGAAAATTAACTAGGTCGTTTTCGATAATCCTACTGTGTTAATATATTCGGCCAGTCTATGTAGTCTCTGCAGCTTCTGCTCCAAAAACTACTGCAACCCGTGCTGAAAAAATTAACCAGAATAACGATATCTAAATAAAAATGTCCCTGTATGTAAGTTGTCTACTTGCTTATTACATCAAATATCGTAAACCATCAGTAAATGTATTTTTGAAAACTTATTTTCCAAATATTCCTCAAAATAATCATCCATCAAAAGCAAACCATCCTTTACGTCTTTTTGACATTTTTTGTTAATGCTACGCTACCGGACTCAGACACTTATACCTAACACTATCATACAATACGTTAATTCCAAAAAAATAGACAATTTTTTGAAAATCATATCTGGCCTATCCGAACTGGAGATGGATGCCCCCAACAGGACCATGCTTTCACCCCTCAAAACAATATTGCCCCCCCCCGATTTCTGTGTGTATTCAGAAATTTTTTCTGTGAAAATTTTGTGACAAATTGATTATTTTTACCATTTTTTCACCCATCACGTTCCACTTGACAACTGGGTTCCTATTTAGGATCACTCCCCACCATTCCTGTATGCATGATGAGAATCAGCCTATTGTGGTGGATAAATAATCAGATTGACAAGGTATGAAGGTGACAAGTATTAACTACAAAAACAGCACTTAGGCAAGTTACCCCAGTATATACAACCTGTAAAACAACTTCAGTGTGGTTAACACTAACAGTAAGTATATTTCGTTCAATGATGATATTAGGTAGTAACATTAGCGATGTCCACAGACCGGTCCGCAATATCATCTGGGCCGACATTAACTTTTAACTAGAAAGTTTTAAATTTTCCTGACCACAACAGTAAATTCACAAAATTTTGTCCAAAATCAAATTAGTCGCTAATTGGCTCTGTAATTCCTTAACATGTAGTACGATAACATTTATCTAAATATGGTGTAAGCCGAAACGGCCTCCAAAATTAAGTCTCAGCAAATCTGACAGACTGTTGAACAAAAAATCCATCTAAAAATAGATTTTTGAGTTAGTCCATCCGAACCATTCCGCTTCATTGAAGAAAATATTTGCTAAGGTTGCACCACTACTACAATTTGTCACTGATACAGATTGAATTATAGTTTCATGTATACTCATTGATACGCCAAAACGCAAGAAAATGTCTAGACTGCGCGAGGTCGGTCGGCAATTTCTGATGACATAATGGTACTAATAAAACTTCAAAATCACAATTTTATTAGTTTAACATATTATTGTAAGCGAGATCGCATTTCATGTTACCGAAATAACTACCAGTTTAAGACCCGTTATTGAGAATTTTTAATTACAAACATAATATGATTTTGTTTTTCGAATGTATAGGTAATTATAATTTTTGAAACAGTTCAACAATCCGCATATAATATTTTGTCGAATACAGCGGTATAGTAGAAAAAGCAAATCTATAATTCTGAGGTCTAAGAAGAGCTGCGTGGTACAACACGTTAGTTACTATCAAAACTGACAAAATGAAAAGGACAAAAACACCATTTGCTAGTATTCCATCCAAAAATGGGTTGGATATTTAGGATTATAGGATGAAGTCCTGCAAATATCAAGAAAAAATTGACAATTGAAACACAAGTACATAGTAGGAGTGATCGAAGTATCAAAACACAAAACAATGTGTTGAATCCGTCAGCTATTGTCAACATGTTAAAGTACCAACACCCTGATGGACTATCTTGCTTGAGTCTGCGCTCCGCCTACATTTGTATTCCTCGTGTTTTTTATGCACGAATACCCGAGATAACACCATGTCCATAATAATTAAAATCCAGGAATTGTCAGCCAGTTTCGAAAAATTTTATAGCTCGATTCTATTATGAATATAGACTTACACAATTTCAATCCGGATATTACTGTTTACTAAAATAAGGCTCAATCACCGGCTTAAGCTTCTATACTGCAAATATTGGTGGATCAAATAAGTAATCAAGGTTTGTTTGTATACCAAATTTTTAATAAATTATAAAATAGAACTATAGTATTGAATGGCAGTCTATTATACAGTCTGAAGTTTATACAAGTTTGAAACTTCAGAATATACCTGTCAATATCCGGATATCCCCCAATTTTACAAGATATGGCAACCCTGGTCCCTGCCCATCCTTAATGTGTCTTGTTAATGAAATGGTGCTAGCGAAGGAAGCGAGTTTCCACTGAGGGCGCTAGGGTGAATGTCGTGAAATTTGTTTTTGTCTGTCATTCATAACTAATTTTTGGATGAACGTATTTCGACAATTTTTTGTGCGGTAGCAATGATAGAAAGTGATGACGATGTGCCCTTTATTTGAACTCGAACAGCTTCCATTCTATTTTTGGTTCAAAATGACAAAAAATGGTTTTAAGGGCTCTTTGCCAAATTTGGACATACAGGCACCAGTTTTCCGTAGACCATATCTCGCGACACAGGCTTCGAATCAACTATACAAAATCAACTCATCGAGATCTACAACTTTGATGATCACAACTTTTTTGTGGGACTGTTCCTTGAGCCGCTAAGGGCCCACATATCGTTCATCGACCCTTTGCCAGAAATAGCGATTTTTCAAATTTCGGCATGTTGTGTATTTTTAGCTTGCAACGAGTGTCCATTATGTTATCAAGTATACTGAATACAATGGTTTTACTATTTAGAGCCCAACTGGGCTATAATACTGGCTTGTCCAAATAGCTGGGAACTAGAGGGTGGGCTCAGTTATTTCCAGCTTCGAAGGTTCTCACAGTCCATTCGCTCAAATAAATTGTAGCTTGCGCCCATTTCTTGACACTAGGTGCTGTCCTGTTCCACTAAAAATTACCATATGTTTGTCAGATTGGCTAAACATATAATTTTTACAATTTCGGATAAAAAATCCAACGCTACGACGCTAAAATCATTAAAATTTCCTTTTTTAGTAAACACAATTTGCAATTATTGCAAAGTACGGCAGTTTTGATGTTTTTGACGATTACAGCACATTATGTTCTCCCTGTTCAACCGGGGACTCCCACATAAACTGCGGGACATCCAGATATCATGATCAGGATTATAGTCGTTGGAATACATTGCCTTGATGTCCGTTACGACTGCACCATGATGTCGGCATCTCTCCAGTTTCCCCGATTTAACACGTCCCCTTTTCGCAGTCCAATAGCCTTCATTTTCTCGCACACCGGCACCACATCATCCCATTGTTTCTTTGGCCTGCCATGCAGTGCAGTTCAGTTTCGACATTCGTTGCCAGCGTCAGTAGCCCGCTTTCCCTGCATTGCATATGACCATACCACCTGAGCCTCCGTTTCATGAGTCCAATTTCCAATAAGGGTATTCCAATGGAACCGGCCACGTCCTCGTTTGTCTTGCGGTCTTCCCATCTGACACACCGCCATCCACCGTAGCATTCTCCTGTTATATCGTATCAGGGTGGATTCAACATCTTTTGTGGCAGCCCAGCACTCTGAGGCATACGTAAATGCATGATGCATAGACCTTGCCTCGGATCTTCAGTGGAATTCGCCTATTGCACATCAGGCTTGCCAGCTCCTTCCACTTTATCCATGCGGCTTGAGCTCTCGCCTTTGCTGCCCTTCGTGTGCTCCCAATACTGTCCACACATCGACAAGGTACGTGAACCTGTCCACAACCTCAAAGGTCCTGTCGCACTGGAGTTCAGCATGCGTCTCTGAAGGGTGGAGGCATGTTCGTGAAGGGCTCGCCAGGGGGAGACAATGATTTCAATCCCGAGCACTTCTTATGAGCGCATTCCGAACAGCAAACGCGTTACACTGCGGTAACCCCACCCCACTTCCAGCAACACGCACATTGATATGTACCAGTCTCTACAGGCTTACAGTCATTACATGTGATCATGACTTTCGTCTTGGCAACATTTACCCTTTCCTTCAGTCGATGTATCAGTTCTTCCCTTGATTTGGCGGTGATGACCAAATCATCGACTTCCCAGGAATGTGTAACAGAGCCATACGGATCGTTACGAGGTGGATAATCCTGACCACAGCCTAATGGTAAACTTTTAGCGAAAGCCCATAATCTTGACCACACAATAATGGTCAACATTTACGAAAATCCTGACCACACCCCAATGGTCAACATTTTTCCGAACAAAACGAAATCTGTCCACAGTATAATGGACAACATTTTTTCGAACAAAAATAAATCTGATCTGTAATGGTTAACATTTTTCGAGTACCAAAAATCCCGTCCACAGTGTAATGGACAACATTTCTCCGAGTACCAAAAAATCCCGTCCACAGTGTAATGGACAACATTTCTCCGAGTACCAAAAAATCCCGTCCACAGTGTAATGGACAACATTTCTCCGAGTACCAAAAATCCTGTCAATAGGGTAATGGTCAACATTTAATCGAGTTCCCCAATAATCACGACCACGTGTATAGTGGCCAACATTTCCGAATTCTGTCACCAGTTTCTCCCCAACCTGGAACACTCGACGGGAATAGCCCATAAGGGTACGGAACCCACCCTCGCCTTACAATACGTACATTTATGTAAGTAGAGTCAATCAATTGCAAGCGAACATATATACTGAGTTCCTTTATATATACCCATCGATTACAAAGCCCTGTTGTCACTTCATATGTCAACCGCCTCACTGGCACAAACCATGAACCGCAGTATATACGTAAATCAGCAATTGAAACAACTCGCGAGATCAATACCGTTATATAAGTACACAATTATGGCAAGCCAAAAGAATCACTGGATGTATATGTATATGAGAAACAGAACTGAAATTAAGGTACATATGTACATAATTGGAACAAATTCAATCGCACCATTTATTTCGATATATAGGTAAACGGAATAATTAGGTTCAAAGAGTCCCGTTATGTAACCAGGTTGTGTTTTCAGTATTTGGGCCTGCACCGTCGACATTGTTTCGATCAAGATGGGTATCGTTATTGCTATTTCAGGGGTCGAGATTCGTAAAGGAGTTACAACCGCATATACAGATAACTATATACGTATTGATTGTAGTGCCCCAAAGGCACGCCTTGATACATATATATATTGGTATTGTCATGATTTTACTGCACTATCATTGGCCATAAAGGCATCATTGGTGTACCTATCTGAATTACGTACTGTTGGTATCATGTTTGCATTACTTTTGATGGCCATAAAGGCGCGTATCCGATATATATATTATCTTGATCGTATCATACTACGGTGTACCGTTGGAACTGATATTGTTGCTCGTAAGTATTGTCAGGTACACGATCTAGCCGCTTGATTGGGACATTAATTGTTAACCAGATATATATGGATAATTTGCTGTATCGTATTCATACCATTCGTTGTAGTAATGCAAGGCCATAAAAGCGCCGCCCTATTGTTACCATTGCATACTATGTTATGAACATTTTGTGCTATGATTGTACTATTTTGTTTGATTAATCAGGCCATAAAAGCGCCTGCGTTTTGCTACGAATTTATGTATCCTGCTTATCATACTTTGTCGTAATTCTTGTAATTTTTAGGTTGGTATTACGAACATTTGAGTGTAACGTAGTTGACATGTTTAGAAGGAATTTTAGGGATTTCACGCATGCAAGCTGGTGTTTTATAGGTACAGAACGCGAGTATGGCGAGCCCTTGCCATACTCGATTTGTCAGAATTTTAGGACGGTACGACTCCCTCGCTGAACCCAGAATATACACCACGTAGGAATTGCCCTACCTCAAATGGGAGGACCACGAAAATCGTTACAAGTTGGCGTAGGAAATATTGGCCGTGACGGATACCCGTCACGACCGTCCTCACGAATGAGGACCACAAAAATGAGGCTGTTCGCCCGAAAGTGAACCGCAGTTGAGGAAATTCCCTGAAAACTATAAGAGCAAACTGAAAATATAAAATTTACCAGTGCTCGCCACACTGGAAATTGGTCAGGCTTTATAAAATATTGTCTACCAGCGTTCAATCTCGCTGGTTAAGATAAGAAATAAAATCAGAGAAGTTAGTAAATTTGGTGTCGAAAATATCGGCTCCGGTTCATAACTCCGGAACCGTTGAGAATTCGAAAATTTTGTACTTGACATTTCTTATAGGAAATGTTACGGTCTTTCGAATGAGACCGGTCTCGTGGAAATCCGACCCGGATCCACGGACTTAGGGACAAATTAGTATATATGTAAGCAGGTAAAATACGATTATCTAAATAACTCAACGAATATTGGTCACATTACTATATGCCTAGTATCGTTGGAATCCCCAGACCCGAGGCTTTCATTTGAGCCCGGACGGGTCTCGCTACGCCCACTTTTAGATACCCCATATGAAGGTCCTAGGAATAACGCCCGGACAGGCGTGTCACCCCTCATCAGATTCCCGTATCGAGACTAATCCAAAAATATATAAAACATTCCGGAAAAGTACACCCCGAACCCAGGGGAACCGTTTAAACACCCTACCCGGAGAAAAATTTGGCATGGACCCTCCCCCAAGAGTCTATTTTCCCCCTGCTGACCGAATACGGTCCTGTTACGTATTAAAATAACCGGACGGACCTACTGAGTCCGAATCCGGGTTTACTTTGGCACTCCAGCCACCACCCAGGAACCCCCACCCTCTTTTTATCCCCTTGCCCTCGTTTCTCTTGTCGCGTTTCTTTCGTACAAATCCATAGCGAACAAAATATTAAGCAAAGTTTTATATTAAATAAAATATTAAGCTAATATTAAATATATATGTATATGTATATATATAGCCGGGACGTCCGACGATAGTGTTTATTCAAGCCGTGTTTCCTTTCTTGAACTGTACTTTTGAGCACATTGATGTGAAATGGATGAGCGTTAATATTAAAGTAGCACAAATTTTATATAAATGTTGGGGTTTTGTGTCAACAACGGGGCAGGTAAACAATCTCAATTTATAAAGTCGGTATCTGAAACTTATATTAACCGCTCCGATATTAAAGTAAGCTGTGTGATCTGGATAGTCGTACCCGTGAACTACTGTTGTTGCCGACCACCGCCAACGTCAATTTACAAGTAGCTTAAGCAAACAACCTCTTAATATAAAATTGGTAGTACCACTGCCATTTATATGAACTTTATATAAAAGTTTCCATTAAGGCCGGCTTGCTATGGCGCTTATCAGCAAAAGTTAGCACTGAGCAAAAGTCGTTGTAGATTAACATTGCAGAGACCCAGTGCCGATATATGTAGTTATTGTTGGTTCTATTGAAAGTTCGAACGTTATTTAAAGTTTCTAGCAATATCTTATTAGTGTTTCATACGGGTGGTATATATATAAAGTTAGTTTTATTTTGTACAAACTTCTAGAAAGTTTTAGACTTTTATATAAGTTTTATATAAATTTAATATAAACAAAGTAATAAATCAAACGATTTAAGTAAGATTCGGCCTCCAAATTTTCTGGAAATATGATCGGAATGTGGCCGATTAGACTATTTATTTAGTTGGGTCACATTGGATCAGAAATCGGACCAAAAGTGCTGAATAAGCACTCCAACCGTCCCAACTTTTAAAATTTCAAAAATTTAAACTTGGAGTATAAAAGCAGAACTGCACAAATAAAACAGCGTTCAGTGTGACTTCGGCAGCGCAGAGTTCGGTCGTTTTGCAGACCGGGTCTGGCGCTTGGCTTGTTTATTATGTTTTTGTCTTTCGGAGTTTACTATGGATTTCGTTCTTCGTGGTTGGTCGTGCGCATACTTGGATGGGCGACGGGCGTTGAAGTGATGGATCGACTTTTGCAAGTGTGGACAGGGAGGATCGTCCCTGGAGTCCAGTGCTATTGAAGCTAGGTAGAATCAGTGAGCCTGAATAAGTAGGTGGAGCATAGGAGAACGTATGTTGTATGAAGACAACGCCAAGTCTTTATGGACTCCCTGTCCATGCTTGAATTTTACATGATAGCCCTGGCCGCCCTAGCTCGCCCAGCCGACCCATAGCCTCTGCTAGCCGCTCGAATGATTGAACTGGACACCCGAAGTCATACTGGACCTCCCTCGGTCATTGAGTTAGGATACAAACAAGCGCGACACTCGCGTCAAGTGATTTTTGCATGATTCCCTGAGAGGAGTTAGGAATTAGGAGAATATTAGCTGAGCTGACCGAGGTTAAATAAAATCGATTTTGAATTGAGAATTATCAGTGGAACTCCGAATCATCCACGGTCACACTTGTACGTGCGCGTTTTATCTAAGACTTGACGAAGCTGGTTTTCAAGATTTCAAATGTTTTTATGATTTCTCTGGACGAGAGCCCGTCCAGTCATTTTGTTTCTATGTTAATAGGAATTCACTGGTCTTTGTGGATTGCTTTACGTAAGGAACCTGTTCCAATGTTATTAACAAGATAATAGTGTCAGCGGCAAGGTCCGTTTGCTAAAATTTCGTGGTGGAACATAAATAGATGTCCTGATATAACGCCCCGGGTGCGAGACGGCTCACTTAAGTAGGAAAGTCCGTGCCGTCAACGAACCGTTGCAGTGAGTGAGTTAAAATTCTATCCGGATCTCTAGGAGGATCCGAACTATAGATTCAAGGTTTAAAACTTTCAAACGTCGAATCATAAACTTAAACCCGACGACCCTCAAAGGGGTCACTCTCAGCAAAACGCGAAAATTTGAGTAACTTAAGTTCTCTTCCGGGAATTTTGCTAGAACTCTGGCAGTCCATTCGTGGCAACGTCTGCTAATAAATAGGTCTCCAAAATTTGTTGATTTCACCTCTGAAACATAAACCCGACGGCCCTGAAGGAGCCTAACCCTACCAAGATGCAAAATCGAGACTAAAAGTAAAATATTTTAAGAACCCCTCCTGGAATTTTGCTAAAACTTTTGCTATTTCTTCATAGGGATGTCCGCTATCGGACACCGCTCGGAAACCCGACATTGTTGGATCGGAATCACAAACCCGATAGCCTGGAAGTGGCCTGACCCTGTCAAAATATGGATACATGGTTAAAATTTAAATATTTCAGGATTCCCTCCAGGAATCTCGGTGAAATTCCCGCAGTTTCTTCGTAACCATGTTTGTTTTCGGATATTATCATAAAATCCAACTTTATTACGTTGGAATCATAAACCCGATGGCCCGATAGTGGTCCGTTGTTACCCGAACTTTGCACATTAATAACTTGATACCTGTTCCAGGAATTTTAACGATTTTTCTTGTATATGCAGAGGCCCTTTAGGCCTTTCGTTTAAGCTATTGAGCCCGGCAAAGCCGTGGCCCGTTCGAAGGTAATACAAAAATTAAACCCGAGCAGCGCAAAAGCCGCTCAGGTTTTCCACAGAGTTCACAGATCTCTCTATAGGTAAATTCATAGTTAGGTTTCAGTTTTGTACTAATGCACATTTTTCGTATAGTTGAGCTTTCTATTTCACGTCTCTGTCTCTTTTTGTATTGACATCAGAGCAGCACGACTGCATCGCAGTCGCGAAAGTCTTATACGCTGCCACCGTAAAAGAAGTATCAAATTTACCAGAGTTGGTAAATTTGCTAGTAGTGGTAAACTTTTAGGACAATAAAATTAACGATGTCGCTAGACGCGATGTCGGGTCTTGGCCCGAGCGACCATTTTTGTGAGGACCGTTGACCCGGTCCTATAAAATCAATACGTAAGGTCAAGCCCAGCCGCCAGGTAAAATTTAGTAGAGAAAGGCTGGCAAAATCAAAGGTCCTTCCCAGCCCTAGCCGAATTATATCCAAAAATGGGGACGCAAACTTCGAATTGAACGAATTAAAGACTCAAACCGAGTGTACTCCAAAGAATAAAATTGTTACGGTTGTCCAAACAACCGGGGCCTCCGTTTACCGTCTCGCTTCGTCGAGCAGAGGTTTCTCGAAATAACAGTTAAATGTTAGCACCAAATTGAGCTCGCTTTTGAACGTTTTTCAAGTCAAATCAAAGTCGGTTTTAGTATCATTAGAGTAATGCCGATGGCCTACGGGGCCTCACCACTGCCATTACTCGTTCCAGTTGAAAACACAGGCTCAACCCGCATAGTAAATTGAACAAAACTTCGTACCAGGGAAAGCTCGAGATTCAGTCCCAAGCTCCGTCTACCGGGAACCAGTAAGCTGTTCGAAAGACAAGTCCGCCCAATCGTTCCTTTTTATATAGTTGCAACTCTCGTTGGTGTACTCGAAATGTTTGTTTTTGTAGTGATCTAGATCATGAATTAACCGCAGTGAGAGACCCAATTCCATTGCGTTTGCAGAATGATTGCATAGGGAACAAGAGTCAAAATTATGTAGCATATTCGGACTTTTCATCACACATTTTACATGGTCACTCTAAATATGTATGTATGTATGCGAGTAGGCCAGAAATTTAAAATATTATACCGTTGTCGCACCTTAAGAAAAGAATTCAGGAGTCGTACCGAGGAATATTTCATAATCTTGTCATGGTAGCATTAAGCATTGTTGTATCCAGTGTTGTATTACGTTGTCATAAGCTAAACCTCATCGCTACTAACTGTAAGTAGAAATAACCGATTATCATGTACCATAGTTGTGTGATTTGAACGAGCAAGATGAAGTCTCGCAAACGTCCCGTAGCACGCTCATCCCCTTATACCCCGCCTCGTTTCCGCCTTTCGCTTACCCGAACCTATCGTTGTGTCGGAGTTCCCCTCCTGTTAGCAAGCGTAGTACCGAGCCAATAGTTAGTTCGATGGCGCCTTCATATTATCGATAACTAGCCGTAGCACCTACCGGTACTGAACTCTAATTTGACCCACTACTGTTCTTGCATGAGTAAGGTAAGCACAGCTGTCATAAGGTAAGGCTTCACAGTATATGCCGTGATTTGACTCAGCTGTGAGAGTTCGTTGAAAAAGGCGATGACTCCGCAACCCTTCCCCGTTGAAGCTCCGCTCGTTTTGAACTAGCGTGCCATAATTGTGACATATCGCTTATTGTATCTGCCCGTACAATATGTATCTGTCCGTGTACCCATAAGTTTTTGTGCAACTCATCAATAAATGCTCACTGAAAACCCACGTCGTGCAAGTGTTTTGTTGACCCGTAGTAGCGATAGGAACTAAGGGGTTTGAAATCCGTCACCCCAAATCGACGACCCACGTTCAGGTTTGACACGCGCATCGAAGAAGCAAACCTCAGCGTGACTCGCCGATTACCAATTAGTTTGTTTATTAATTATTGTTGTTGTATAGGTACGACTTACATATAAAAAATTTACAACTCACGCTGAGCGCCCGACATAGGAAATTTATACACGCGCGGATCCGACGTTAAACGTCTAGGGATTTGTCGGACCCTAGTGGGAGCCACTGGCTAAATTTAATAAAGTAGTTAGTTCGATAAAATAGGAACTAATTTCGATCAAGCTTAAGCTTAAATATTTGAAATTCTACACTTCCCGGTTTGAACGTGGATAGGGAATAGTGGTACGGTCTCTTTGGCCTGTGAGCAGGTGACGGAGACGACCTCCCTGGGGACCTCAAAGGTAGTACCTCGTAGACTACGTGCGCAACCCGTCCGGCAGGATCAGAACACATCCTGTGAAGCGCTCCTGCGGCTTGCTAAGCTCCGTCATTTCTTGGGCCTGACTCGTGCGGGAAAAGACATTCGAGTAACTGAAACCCGTCAGGTCCGCCCTTGAAGTCACGATAGCCGGGGTCGTATGGGCATTACGTTAGGGAAGTGCGTAATGCAGCAGCATCACGTCGATATCACAAATGTGAGGCCTCTTCCAGTACTAGAGCGAAGAGCAAATGTTCAATGCTGAGCCATGCCGTACACCAACCGTTATATCGAAGGCTGCAAATGTTCCAGCTTGTGTCCTGACTTGAGAGGTAGAGGTCTCAAACAGTGCCATGACTTTGCGAACCAAGTTCTCGGACACCATTTGTCTTCTTAATACTCGCTCGGGACACTATAGAATGCCTTGTCTAAGTCAACAAAGGCATGTCAGAGTTGTTTTCCTTTCCTCGCTGCTTTTCCTGCAGCTGTTTAAGCAGAAACATGGCCTCGGTTGCGCTCCTACCAAGCATGAATCCGCGCTGACATTCCCCCATACAGACAATATCCCGGAGTATCGTTTCAAGCAGTCGCTCGTATAGCTTCATTCCGTGTTCCAATAACCGGATGCCCATGTAAGAACAGCATGACAATGCAATACCTTTGTCCTTATAAAGATATACGGTGTGACTGTCCATTTCCGTGGTACTCCTTCAGACAACACGTGATTCATGACCCCTGTCAGGGCATTGACCCCACCTTCTCTATAACCTCCGTGGACAGACCTGACGGGCCGCTCTTTCCATAGCCGCCTGTGCTTGTTAGACTTCTGCGTGTTGGAAGATCATTTTTGGCCCTTCCGTTGGTACTTTATGTTTCAGCTGAAACGGTCTTTGCACGTTTAATAAATGCTCTGAGTATTTCGGCCAACAGGCCAACACTCAGCCACTTTGGCGTCGTCCACCAGGATGGTTCCATCTGTGTCTTTTATAATTCTAGACCCGATTACGTCCTGGCGGTCCCTTCTCATCTGCCTCGCTACTTTGTACAGCCTGTTAGCCAACCTGTGTGGTAATGTCGGCGTATCAAATTATGCTAGCACGCATCTTTCGCTTTCGCTTTCGCAACAGCGATTTTTGCAGCCCTTCGTTTCTCAACATACTCATTCCTGGTCGATTCGTGTGCGATCATGCTGCTAGCTTCGATATTTTTCCAAGCGCCTTTCTTGGATTGTATGGCTGTTTGGACAGCCATATTCCAAAACCACCACGTTTCATTTCTCTGCCCGCGCCCGTCTTTCGAAACGCCGCTATCTCCATCATACCTTCTGAGCAGAAAGTAACTGGAATTCCAGTTGCGGTTCCGGCAAAGGCAAAAACCATACCGGAACCGAAATTCTGGTTTAAAAATTTTACCACATTTTTACTTCATCCGTGGTTCAATGTAATATATATATACAATGATCAAGTTCCAACGCAACCAAGCAAAATAAAAGATTAACTCAGCAATTTGCCGCGTGAAACGTACGTAGGAATTTTATAACTTAACCTGCAGGAGTTCGTTAACAAAACTAAACCAGGTTGATGCTTTTAGCAGCTATTTTACACATTCAGAAGTCTGCGGGGTATGTTAGAATTACGTACCATTGTACCCTCCGCATGGTACAAGGGATCGTTGTTTGGCACAGTCTTCAGTTTCCTTGAACGAATCGACCATGATAGAGGGACATGATGCCTCGCTTTGTCGCGAGGCCCAATTGAGATTGAAACAAACAACAACTAATTATTCGGAGAGCACATTGGTTGAGTGGAGTCTGCATTTGAGCAAGGACAACGAAGGTGCATTAACTACTGTCGCTGGGAGATGTTCCAAAGCCGCACAGTTCTGTTGGTAAAAAAGAACCTCAAGACGTCTAATTGAGGAATATCAACAGTTTCCAACTTATGCGAGTTCCAGCAAATCCGGGGGCAAAGAATTTGGAAATGTCCTCGGTACTTGACCATGAGTTATTTTGTACATCAAAATTAGGTCACTTCTAGTTCTTCTGGCTTCTAGAGTCTGTATACCCAAATAACTTAGGCGGTGTGCATAGTTCCAATCTCGATAGTCGCTGAATGTCTCTGGCATAATGAGGACACCATACATTGACCGCATACTCTACATGCGGACGAATGAACGACCGATAGAGGTGCAACCATATAAACTTTGTCCAAACGTGAATAGATCGTTTCAACAGGAAGATAACTCTACGCAGCTACTGCAGCACAATGTGCAGAGAACATAAGATAACAATTCGTTCGTTCGTACATGTTCGTGATAACAATGCCAAGATATTTTTCAGATTCCGTAGGGATTAGGCAGTTTCCCATGAGCGAGTACAGAACACAGGGGTTATCGCGATCGTAGTGCATAACTGCACTTATGCTCATTAAAAAACCCCCATTCGCAACAATACGACGAAAGGCTATCAAGATCAAATTGAAAAGAATCAAAGTCAGGGTCAGGACTGTGGCAAAGGACACGGCGATCATCAGCAAATTTGAACACGGCGCACGACAAATAATCATAGATGTCGTTAATGAAAATAAGAAACAGAAGCGTGCCAAGTACCATACCTTGTGCTACTCCACTGCAAACAACCGACCACGATGACTTGTCACCATTGACGGACACTCTGCATGCGCTGCATCAGATAACTCTCGAACCAACCAAGAAGCTTGCTTCAATGTCGTACACCTTAAGTTTGAGGATCAAGGCAAGAATATTCACCATATCAAAGGCCTTTTGAAAATCAACACATACAACATCTAACCAGTCCTGATAACCGGGTTCGGGTTCCGGTTCGGGTTCCGGTTCCGGATCGGGTTTAAATGGACGGTTCCGGTTATTCCATGCGTGTGAGTAAGACTCCCACAATGTGGACTTGATGCGGGACGCTTGTTGAGATACGGGATGCTTTCTATTGTCGCTGATTCGTTCAATTTCTACATCCTAAGCATTGCTGCCTTTTGTTATCACATACTTTCTCCTTCTTTTCAAAGATAATGTCCACGAGCAGAAGCCTGTGCTGCAGCAAACATGCCTTCCCCGGAAGTACTTGGCAGTCAAGAAGAAATTAATTCGAGTTGAAGCCCCGCCACTCTTGTAGATTACAGCTTTCGTGATCCTTTTGAAATTCTGTGTTTATCACGCAGAATTCTAGTAATCGGCCCCCTTCGCATTTGCCGTGCCTAAGCCGTACGGACCTCTCACATGTTCCCAGCCTTCCGTTGGTGTACCAATATGAGCGTTCATATCGTCACTGATTATCAGCGCCTCTTTTGTTGGAATGAGATCTATGATGCCCTGAAGGCAGACGTAGAAATCTTTTTCTTGATCGGACCGTCCAGACTGAGGGGCATACAATGACAGTACGTCCCAAATGGCACCTGCGATCACTAGTTTTAGGCACGTGATTCTGTGGTTCACTCATTTAATGTTCACTACGTTCCCTACGTCTGGCCTGTCCACAATGGTGGTGAGGTGGTATGGGACGCCCCACTTTCCGAATCCCACCATGTTCGTGAGATTTTCCCCCATGTCCGTCCCCACATGGCCGAAACCCCAATGTTCAACCTATTCCAAAATTTTTTTTATATCTGATAATGTGTGTTCTTTGTTTGCAAATTGTTTTAAATTTTAGTTTTCCCCCAGAATGAACATGGGGCCCCCCGAAGTTCAACCAACTTTTCGGAGAGCTGCGGGCAGGCCAGTACGTGAGCTCCTTCACTATAAATCTAACACCGCCGTCTCCTTTGCTATTTCCAGACCATAAGAATTTATATTTTTCCGCTCCGCAGCTATACATTTTGGTGTCCTCGCCTTTGTACCACTCCTCTTGTAGGGCACATACGTCAACTTTTCTTCTGCAAAGCATTTCATACAGTCCTCTACTTCTACCTTTCATTGTTGCGACGTTGACAGTCGTGAACCGATTTGTGTCATATGGTTTGGACGGAGTAGTATTCACCCCGCCGTCTACCTGCCGAACGACGGTTCCACCCGCGATTCTTCACATCCTCAGCCCACTGAGGAGCTGCGAGGGACTGAGGGCTGTCTGCTTAGATGCTATTGTCATGGAATTTACGTTGGAGCTTGGTTTCAATGGCCGGGTGCCCTTCTTGACGCCAATCATCTGTTCTAAGCGATGGCACTAGCGTTTGGCGCAATAGCTTTCAACTACAAGGTAGCATCTGACTTTCTCGTTGCTTGTCTCCCGCTTTCCACCGCTAACGCGGGGCCCTATGGCTTTGTATTGTGGTTTGTCACCTGCTAGCTCTGGTGTTGGTTGTAGCCCCAACGTTCGGCTTTCGCTAACCGCTTGCCATCGAGGCATTTTATATGGAGAAATGCTGAGCATCTCTAAACCCACCAAGGCCTCCCAATGATGACCATGACACCTGTTTTGGCTAGTGTGCGCTTACTTCCCCCTGCTGAGTGTTATCCTTGAGCGGACTGCCACTACGCGCCGACTCTGAGTTGTTCACGCTGGGAAGACGCTGGATTAGGAGTATCTCGACTCCGCGGAACATCCAGATAAACTGGAGAAAATCGCCCCCAAATATTTTCGGTATCGTCCAGTTTCGAACTAAGATGAATTCCAGCTCATGCTTCCAAGGCATACTTTTGGCAGTTTGGAGAACCCAGTATTATACCTTTTCATTGGGTTTCAAGGGATTTACGATCGGCGAACCAGATTTTCAAAATTCAGTGAGTTTTGATTTGTTTGGTTATTTAGTTGGTTGCAGGGCATCAAAAATGGCCTGTATACTTGTTTTTCGGTACGCTGAATACGATGGTTTAGTTATCTAGAGACCAGCAGGGAGATTTCATACCTTTCGGAACTTTTCAATGAGTGTAACGCCAATGAACCCGACTGCCAGAGTATAGTCTGTCTTCTGTAGTCTCGTTATATATTGCGTACAGGGCATCAAGAATTGTCTATATAGGTTTTGCGGTATGCTGAATACAATGGGTTGGTTATCTAGAGTCCTGCACAAATACTTGATGCGTTTGATGGGTTTAGAGTTGACGACATTTTAAGATTTTCAATGGGATGAGGATCACAGAGGTTTTATTGTAGTATATACTTCAAATACAAAGCCTATTACAAAGTGATTTTTCAAAATTACTACTTGATGAAACCATGCTCGCTCCGTTTCACCCTCGATTGCGAGTTACTAGTATAAAGTGTTACTGCACTCCATGCTGTAGATGGGCAATTGATTAAAAACCACGGAAAAAATTACACCTTACGTTTCCGGGAAACTAAAGTGCTTTGAAGTCACAGTTGAAAATTTAAGAAGTCAACTTTTTGCGGGTCAGCGGATGGACGCAAGGAGTGAGCCTCTAACACCCCCCCATAGCGAAACCCTATGACGCAATGTGACATAATTTTAGCCTGGAGGTGTATAAGGTGAAACTGTAAAAAAATTCTACAGGTTAAACCAATTTCTCGATGTACCGTATAGATTATACCAGTGTTCGCATGCATTAATTTCTGTTCTATTCGATGGATAAAAATTAGGCATAATCAACGCTGAGACAACTAAATATTTACACAGTAACAGCTTACCTGCGAAACGTTAACGACTTCGTGAATTGTTAATCCACTGACTTGGACTTCTTTCGACGCTGCGCTAAGCATTTTTAGCTCAAGCTTCTCTGTCCCACTAATCAGGTCACGTAACGTGTCGTTGTAAATTTCGACAAAACTGGCTTGCATTGCATACTAAAACAAAACAACCTTCGTTTTCCGCCGATCTTTAGCAACAAGGTAGTGTGCGGTGCAAATGAAGCAAAGGTCCAATGCGGGTGGTAAGCTAACAAAATAAAACCTTTAACGTTATCTTAAACAGAGGATATGCAGTTTTTTCCGCCCACCCTTCGCAATAATATGGTGTGTGGGGTAAATGTCGATGGTTTACGAAGGTAAGGTCCGATGGGATAGTAAGCTATCAAAATCTGAATCTTTAACATTATCTTGAACAGACAGAAGAAACCCAGTTGCTTCAATAAATTGATACCATGTTTCAAAAGTAATATGTAAGCGGTAGGTGAAAAGTGTCGGTTTAATGTTATATTTACCTCAATGCTTCGTTACTGTGTAATGTCCACTATAGAAATTACAGCAAAATCAATGACTCTGAGCCAAATGCAAGATTCCCTCCCGTAAGACGTACGTGTCCTTGTGTATCCGATCCAGTATAATCTGATCAAGTACTTCTAACTTCGATGAATTTAGCGTTATTTGATATAGATAATCGTGTGCTTACTGTCGTTTAATCAGACAGTAATTGTATGTCTGTTCTTGTATATCCTCTATGAACAACTTTAAATATCTGATTTATTATCGTGTATTTATCCATTTATCACTGGGTGCTCATGCGTTTGGTCATTATATAATCATCTATTTGTTGTAGTAGATTATTTACCGCGATATGATAAAGGGAAATTATTTGTGTAGCTCGCGAAACTTGTGACATTTAGAGATGAATACTTAGTCTATCGTAGTGATATTATTGTCGTGGACCTCTCGTACGTCTTTAAGTACACTCTTTAATTAACTTATTTAGCGCATTGCTGAAAGTACACTCAGGACAACACAATCGAAATACATGTGACATGTACCATTCTGTAAGGGTCGAAATACATGTGGCTTGCACCGATTTTGTAAGTCTTATCTTATTTAACCGCTTGGGGTTTTATGAAAGTTGTATCGCATCCATAACTATAAAAAATCTATTGCTATAATTGTACGATCTGTTGTTGCAATTGCATAACCTATCGCTATATTTGTAAGATTTATCGTTATAATTGTCTGACTATATTGAAATAATTGTATGAATAAAGACCGAATATTTGAATTATGTATAAAAATATTATAACGTTGAATTGTTGGACTGTATTTTAATAACAATTGCCTCAATTCGATTTCATAGGTTACAAATATCATTCAATACTTCTAAGATCGTCGCAATTTGGCATACCATATTGCGAAAATTATCTTCGTAGTTAGTAGAAAAGTAGTGACAAAAGCCGTTTCGCCACAGTTCAACCAAAATCTCACTTATTATCGTTCTGACATAGAAAAAACTAGCAATTTTTTCCTTGTTTCTAAGTTAAATTTCGCGTTGAATGAAAAAACGCGACATATATCATGGAATACCGGGACCCAGAACCAGCAACCGGAATCGCCCATTGAAACCGGACCCAGAACGTGGTCTTCAAAACTTATATAAATAGTAAACTGGAGCAAACGGAATGTTCTTTTAAGGTATGGAGCGTAGATTAGACGATTTTGCTCTGTCTCCAATCGCCTTCCGACTAGATAAGTTTATTACATGTTATTACGTAGCAAACTTGAAATTATTGTTATATATTGTTCTATTCTATTCGACAATAAAAATGTATACCCTAATTTTCTGATCAGTGGCCACAGACACTGTTCAAGGTAGCGTTGGGCAACCAGTATCTCTCAGTTAGATGATGGTTTTTCTGAACAGAATACTATACATCACACAAAGGGTGATACTGGTTGCACAGTTTCAATACATAGAGTTCGTTCCCAAGAACGCAGTTTCTGGCTGCTTTATAGATATGCTACTTTACTCCAATGTAGACTGGTTACAAAGTTTACAAGCGCACTGGCTAGTGCTTAACGCAATTTATATTAGCCAAGCTTACAACTAAATACTTTATTCATCCATACTCTGTTATGTATATCAAGTTGAACCGGGTCAATACTAATGTATGCCGCATATTTCTGAATGGGTAAGCTGCTACAACCATCGACCTGGCTGTTTTGTTAACAAACTCCTCATGGATGAAGATTAATTCCTACTGAAATAGAGTCCTAGACACGTTTCACAAGGCAACTTGCTGAGTTAATCTTTTTGTTTGGTTGTGTTGGAGCTTGATTATTGTGTGCATATAAAACCTATGTTTGGACCACAGATGAAGCAAAAAAAATCTGAACTATTTTAAACCGAATTTTCAAACTGGAATTCCGGTTGCGGTGTGGTTTTTGCCTTTTGCCGGAATCGCAACCGGAACACGATTTTCGCCGGAACCGGGATTCCGGTTACTCCCTGATATATATGGTTTGTGGCTATATGGTAACCGTACAAACAGTATATGAACTATTTGATTTGCGTGAACATTGTACCGTTTGCGAATAGTTTTATGATTGTTATTGATTCGTATCTTGGCCATGTGAAACTTGAGTAACTTACCTGTTAACTATATCAACAGTTCGCGTACAGTTAATGCGTTTCTGGCAGGACGAGTCTGGTAGGATACCTTCTGGTACCCTACCGGTCCCGACAGATAGTCATTACTCATTATATTTTGATACGTAGCTATAATAACTATGAAATATTGTAAATGGGATGTTCGTATGTATATAGGTATACTGCTGGCCGGGTCTACTGAGGTATCTCGTCGTACCTTACCAGTCCCTACCCGCGATTAGTGCTTGTACCATTTGACGTTGTAACTTGTATTAGCTGTAAAAATTGATATGACGATAAGTAATAAAGAAAAAATGAGTTTAGGATAGCTGTGAGACACCCGTCGCGGTCGGTGCAGCCCTTATTTGTAACTGTTTGCTGTGCAGCGAACAGCAAATTTGCAAAAATTATGAAAATTTTAACTATCAGTAGCGCATCTTTATATTCACCTGTAATCATTTTCACTGAAGAAAGCAAATTATAGTAAACAAACGCTTTTCATATCACTTTGGAAATGAGGGTTATTGTCGTTCCGGCCCATAACTCCGGAACCGGGCAAAATTTCCAGAAGCCTACCAAATTTTCTGGCGTGAAACTTCTAGATCTTTCCAATGAGAACAATCCCTACAAATCCGTTTGGAATTTACGGACTTATTAAGAAATAACCGTGGTCGCGTGGCCGAGTGGTTAGAGCGCCTGCTTCATAATCGTGAAGTCAGGAATTCGAATCCAGTGGTCGCGCTAATCTCCTTGAGCAAGGGACTCAGCCACAATTGCTTCGCAGTACCTATGCGTTAAATAGGTACTAGACTTTGTTCTAGGCGGATAAGATGATGGGTGGTGTAATGGGCAATCATCATGGCCAGCCTACACACAATGCTTCGGCATAATAGCCCGGATTGTCACCTAGTGCCAATTGCATGTTTATCCGACTTTTTATTAAGAAATAACTGAGCTGTACCTCAAAATTTGGGTGTTAAGATGAGTTAGAAATATTTATTCTATTAACTACTTAGTATTAATCTATATAAAGTTATAATAAACCCCGAACACCCTTGGTTTAATTTGAGCGCGGTATGAACTCGCTATGCCTTCATAGGGTACTGTGCCCTCGTTGAAATTACGTAAATTATACCGATAGCATATAGCCCGTTACTGTGTTCCCCACATTGAACCGGATCCAAAAATGTAACTCACCAGCTCCCAAGAAAACAACTCCAACCCGTTTGAGGCCCCGGAAACGCTCTAACTGTAAAAAAATAGTATCAGTGGTTATACCCCTTAAAGTGTTATATTGCTGGTAAAATGTGGGAATTTTAATAACTTTTTTGCCACGCGTACCGAGGCCAGATGGAACCGCTCACTTCCAGCTGGAGACTTTAAAAATACATCATGCCTAAACAGGGTCTTCCATACCATATAACTGGTTTTGCTTAGACAAAACCAATATCTTGTTACAAACCAGCTATTATAGGCTATCAGATGCAAAAGACATCATGGGAATATCTTCATCTATTCTTGATCCAACAAGACAAACACTGCCGTATAGGCGCACACGATACAATTTTCCAGCGCGCATAAAATTAAATGCCTCCTCGCTTCGCAATGTTATCACACTAACGAACCATTTGGTATTTAACGTAGAAACAAACAATTATGGTACAACATCGCGTCAAAGATAAATGAATGCAGTGCTGATTAACTCATCCCCACGAACCGTGGAGCATTCAAAGTAGAAACAGATCAAACTAATAATCGTTTAAAAATTGTATCACCAAACTCCAGTAACATCTTAAGATACTCACCTTCCACCCAATCTTTTCCAAGTCTTTAATCGATTCAAAAACTTGGCTCAGTGCCAGCGGAATCATTCCAGCTCTATGAGGCTCGGTTGTAATTGCGTCCGGTGATGCGCCTTCCATCGTGTACGTCTTACCGCTACCGGTTTGTCCGTACGCAAAAATGCATACACCGTAACCATCGAGCGCACTCTACAGCAACAAAAGAATGTATTAAAAATGTTTCATAAATCATCTTATACCAATATAGCATCCATCATAAGGTATTTTTAAAAGAAACCCAAAATACTTCCAGTTTTAAAATTATTTCCGTCCTTTTCACGTTTTTTCGCCGTTATTTATGACACAGTGTTATTACAGTCAAAAATATTTACGTACAGGTTTAGACTTACTGATAATCTCCCGTTTTAAAAAACCCTTTAAAATTTCACAATATCCGGACTTATAATCTTTTAAGGCTAAAAGATTTTTGTTATTAGTTGATTTTTGGACTATCTATATATTGTGTGCCTGGATTATCTGTTTTTGTTCAATGGAAAAAGTAGTGCCATTTAGTTGAACATTAAGAGCTCCGACCACATTTTCCTAATCAAATGGCAAAAAAATTTTTTTGGGACATTTGTCAAATGTGGAAACAATGGTTTCGGTGTTTCGCAGGTTATTAGCTAGCACAGGGGGACGACGGCAACCTAGTATTTCGATATCTTCCAAGTAGAATTTTTCCTATCAAAATGTTAATACCCGAACAAGATTTCTGCGCTGCTAAAAATTTGTAAAATTTTCGCCCTTGTGTTAGAAAATTTGCAAATTTTTTCAGCATAAAAATCGCTAGTTGTCCTAGCGGGGTTAAAATATGTAATATTTTCCTCTTCTTAGACTTTATAACTTATTCAGATCCCCATTCTTAGGTAATATATTTTGTTGTTTACAGAAGCCAATTTCCTGCGCTGCTCAAAATTAGCAAATTTTTGTCTACTGGGATAAAACAGCGAAGTTTTCCCTATTTTGAAAGAGATCCCAAATATTTCCTGAGGGGCTAAAAATTTTACTTATAAAGAGAATTTTGTCCTATTACAAATAATTACTTTCAGTCATTAGGGTACACATATATATTTCCCGGTTTATACATATACAGTACTTTCTGCCCCCAAACTGTATCTTTTCCATTATACTGTCAAAAAATTATACAAGTTGCCATTCTGGAGCTGATTCCGGTCTTAGCGGAGTTCCGAAACTCCAGCATCAGCTTCGAACAACAATTGTAAAATAACCACGGGGCAAATTCGTGTACTGATATAAATTTGATCGTATCCAATCCAAACGTTCCTAATAAATCAGCGTCCAAAAACTACAAGTCCGCAAAGTAGCTTGTATGGGGAAACCACAACCTATATCCCGATGGTCCTGGAGCTAAAACTAGTGAAGCTCGCTTGCGAACCAACATTCGAGTGGTGAGAACAATCCCCCGAAGTCTGTTGTAGAAAGCACACACAAACAAACCCTACACACAGTACGCAGGTGCAGAATTATATAAACCGTGAGTGATGAGTCATAGTTACGCCCGCCTCTTTTGATAGCCAACGTATGCAGTAGACAAAACATCATACAACGAGTACAAAAACAATGAACTAACAATTTAATAATTAAATAAAACCCTAAATTGACCGTAAAAAGAACGTTAAAGAAGTCAAACCGTCACTTGAGAAAAATCTCATTTTTCATACCAAGTATGAAGCAGAAGTGTGAAAAATATTTGCCACACAATATTTTTGACACTCGCAATGAGCTTGTTGGCCTAGAAAACCCCATATAAGACACTAAAAGCAACAAAAAGCACACATTTAGGTGCATTTCTCACGACTTTCCACCAAATATTAAATTTGACGCCAACTATAAGCTTATAGACTCCAGATTGGGAAGTAGTTGAAAACTTGTTATATATCATTGGAAAGCCCTGGTAAAGCTACATGGAATAGGCCTATTAGTTTGCAGATACCTCGTTTACTTATTGAGAAAAGCCGCAAAAATTGGGGGGTGTCCGAAAAATGGGCCAAAATGACGTCATTTTGCCCCATAACTTTTCCCACGGGAAAAAAATTCAAAAATCGGGCTCCGTCACTACACCTAAATCGACCATTGCGGTTCGAATGAGCTATCTTGCATCAAAATCCGCCCAACCGTTATCGAGATCCAGGTGCGACAGACACACACAGACAGGACCTCCTCAACCCCCTTCCAAAGCCAAAATTGAAAATTCTCGTTCCACGGAATGAGCTCGCAATATACTACCTGCACCAACTGAGAAATTTCTTCGAATACTTCAGTTTGTTTCGAATTTTCATCAAAGACACGATCAAAGCTGAACTCGTGCTCACGTTCGCTTGCTGTCTTAGCCGTCAATGTCTAAAATACTAAACATTGAATTTAAGACACAATTCAGTAAATTACAAGTATATCCAGTTAAACTCAGTAAAGTTAAGTCATCATCTTTCTGTCCGACTAGACATGAGCTATAGCCCTGCATTAACTACAAAACTGTTTAAAAAGAATACACATAGTTAGCAAACTCCAAATTGGTTGCTGGCTTTCATTTGTCTGCAAAAGTTTGCAGTTTCCTAATTTGTGTAAGGCTGAATGCCGCCAACCAGCAGTAGTAGGTATGGGACCAAACGCTTTGGTTATAGTATACACAGTTATCGGCACACAAGAGGATAAAAACAGCCATATAATTCCAGGTTTTCTGGCCTGACAATCATGGGAAGCAGAGGACCCCGCCCACTCGCCACCATCCCATCCCTCCATTTTCCACCCCAAGCCTGGAAATCCTTCCATTGTTATTTTCATTCAGAACACGCAAAAATATATATAAATGGAGTGAACGACTTGTTAGTAGCCTCGAGGTAATTTATTAGGGTATTTTTAGGACCTGGAATAATCCCAAAAATCCAGAAAATGTGCGCTCATAGCAAAATGTGTCATAAAACATATTTCGAAAATTGATACGTCATGCCAAGATTTTTTGAAAACCATCATAGAGTCCCCTTGAAAATCCGCAACATTTTCGACATGAACTGCGATTCTCCTATCGTGGCAGGCTATATACACCTAAGTCACAGTGTTGCGCCCCCAAATGACGACTGCATCAATAAACGTTGCGATTGTTTTAGTTTAGTAACACAACTCTTTACACAATGAAGGCATGAAACAGTACATTTTATGTCGCTCAAGCTTGAACAAAGAACTGTAAAATATTTTACTGCTGGAACCAACAATTAAAAAACATGAATAGTACTAACTTAAACTGTATATGATATGAATTTTCACGTGACACAATGCTAATCTATTCAGCTGGACACAAAACAAGGGGCAAATTAACTACTGGATTGTACATATTCACGTATGCAGGACCTAAAAAGGATGAAATGACCCATGCTTTACTGCACCATTTAGGAATACTGTTATTAGTGCGGACATGATAAATTAACTAACGGAATTTTGACAAAACGCATTTAACGCTGCGTAGTTGTAAAAACGCACCTACTTTCAAAATCAATCTAAATTAAGGGTTCATGATAATTCTTTTCTGCAAACATACCTTAGGATTCTTGATAACAACCACATTTTGGTCACAGTCATCGCCTGTAGCAACTGAAACACACGTAATTTTCGTCGTATCCATTTCAGTCAGCGGTCGAACTCGACAATAAACACGAATATTTCCCTGAAACCGTGCATATTTAAGCACACCATATTCACAATAATTGATAGCGTGAATTACTTAATCAAGATTTGCCAGAAACAGCGATTTTTCAAGCGCTACATCGTTGGGTTGGTCAAATACAATTTCTGTTACAAAAGTGCCACACTGGTCCCAACTAGGCTCCTACAATCAATATACGAAATTCAGTGCGTGGTGTCCCGAATTCTAGTCGACGTTGGAGCTCTCGCAATCAAATTTCGCATATCAGTCGTTCACATTAATTTGCCAGCGAATCACGCTAAGACTTGAGACCTTCGACTAGGGCAACGATTTCAAACCTTTTTATACATATCGCTACATACACCCTCAATGAACGCATGGACACAATGGGTTTTTTCAACAATCATTTATTGACAGGAAAATCGGTTACATATTCAGTTATGGGCTAAGACAATGCGGTTTTGCATTCGATAAAATTAGCGAACATCAGTAACGGAAATGGCATAAGCACACAATTCACGCGGTTAATTGGGTTGAATCAAACAATGGGTCATAAACTTCTTAATCGAACGCATTAAGCCGTAAGCTAGATTAACAACAACAGCGTTTAGATTTCATGAACACTCCGATGACGGCTGGGCTTGCCTTACTAAAAGAAAGCTGGAAGCAATATCGCTAAAAGGCCGCCAGAAGGTAACTAATAGCTCAATAATGTCAATCGTTTGCATGAGTTGCGGAAGGCTATTAGCGAGTAATGATTAACAAACAGAAATAACAGGTTTGGAGCCGGTATCATAGCCCAGCCGGAATAAACGGTGGGGTCCACCTAGAAATTTTAGTTTCTTAAAATTGTGCCAACTTTCTCTGTGAAAATTTGCACAGATGCTGGGCTCGACCTACATTTTTAATTTGTGATGACCGAGTTAACGGTCTTGGTAAATAGACCGGAATGGTCTGATATAGAATCTCACGCTGCTGCTGAAATGTTATATATAAGTTTTACATTTTTATTTCAAATTTACTATGGTAAATTTGATATTACAATCGCAGTGTTGGCTTATCGGTGTTTAACAACTCCGATACAGCAGTGGTGCATAAATGAATATTTAGAAACGGAAAACTCAGAAAGAGAAAAAAGCAAATACGACAAATATGTGAAGTAATATATTATTAATCTAATTATACTAATTTTGTGTTGTTTGGTTACGTATTGCGTGAAGGTCATCAAGAATTGTCTAATTAAGTTTTCCGGCAAACTGAATACGACGGTTAGGCCAACTAGAGTCTAGCACGAGTACCTTATGCTTTTTCACTGGGTTTAGGGTCAACTAACCCGATATCCAGAATATAGTCAGTCTTCGGTGCTTGGTTTCAAAAATAGTCTATACAGAAGTCTTTCGGTATGCTGAATACAATGATTTGGTTATGTAGACTCCAACGTGCACATTTCATGCCTTTTCAAGCATTTTAATGGATTTAGGATCAATGGGCCCGATATCCATGATATAGTCTGTCCTCAGTTGCTCGGTTACGTATTACGTACAGGCTATAAAGAATTGTATATATAGGTTTTCTGGAAGGCTGAAAATAATGGTTTGGCTATCTTGAGACCTACACACATACCAGATGCGTTGTCAGTCGTTTTCGATGGGTTTAGGATCGACGAGGTTTTAGGATGGTATATACGTCAAACACAGCCTGTTCCAGGCGATTAAACAAAATAAATAAAAAATTAAGATGCTCGCGCCGTTTCATCGACACTTGCGACACAGTAGTATATAGGTTTTGGTACATTGAATACGATGGTTTGCCACCTGCAATCCACGAATGCACAGTATTTTTCAGACGTCTGAAATCATTTAACGCCGAACGCCGGCGAACCCGATTATGCTGATAGTATATCGTCTCTCGTCGGCTATTTGATTATGCGTACATTTCTGCTTTTCAGGCAAACTATCACGGGTGTTTCGCCATGCACAATAGGCGGGTCGCCTTTCAAACCAGTATAAGTCTTCATGCGTTTCAGAGGTTTTACAGGTGGTATATACATCAAACATAAGTTAGACCCCCAATAAACCGACCTTACCCCAAAATTTTGTGTTACCCTTGTGATTCTGAAATTATGTACTGGATTTGTAAACGGAAGCGTATTTGTTCATTTAGCAGTATGTTTTTATCTTTTATCTCAATCTAATGGCAATAGTCTGCTGGGTTTACTCACTTGTACATTTGGCCGGACATATAGTCGGGTTACCGAAAAAATACAGCATTTAGTTTTTTGCAGACGCCGTGTATTCGAACAGCGAACGCAACAG